>WYDF02281617.1:0-30805 GCA_009867245.2 Adranes taylori | reverse complement strand
AATAAAATTATATGCTACAACAAGACGTTGCTTTTCTTGGCTAATTCTGGAACGCCAGAATACGCAACAATAGGCATACCGCTATACAAGCCTAATTCATTTAAAATGAATTTCGAATTTATTATATAAGCCGCGGTTATCCCGTGTAGTAGAGCAGTAGTCTCACAAACTAATGCAGTAATGCTACATGTAAACATAGGGTACTGATGACGGCTCTACCAATACCAGAAATGGATCTACCCTCACCGGGATCTCACCGGGCTTTTTTAATCAGTTTGAAATTCCTAAACATCAATACGCTCAACAAAAAGTTATTTACGCCATAAAATAATACTATTCATTTAATCTTGCAAATACGGATTTATAAGTTTTACCAGTTGTGTACTTATATAAAGTACTATAGCTTATTCCCAAAGTACGCAGTTAGCTGAAAGTCTACTCACATAGAGATTAGACACAACAGTTGTGATTTGATATGATATTAATAAATAATATCATATGTAAGTTGAATTTTTTACTAACTCTATACAAAGCGCTTCGTTTTGCCATCCATGTGTGCCCGCCTGTAGTGTTCTGGCACGATTTCAATTATGTCGCTGTTGACGGAAAGACATGTTATATAATGACTGCCGAAGGCAATCATTTCGACTTTGCTATCCTGCACTTATAAAAGTTTGCGTTTTATGCAATGTACCGTTGATATTGTGTTAGCAAAAGCTTAAATTTAGTAGTTTGGTTTGGTAAAATGACTAATCAGCCAAGACTAATAAATTATAGGTTTTACCAGTTGTGTACTTATATAAAGTAAAATTATTAAATGAGAGCTAATAGTACCTATAAAGAAATTACAAGTACTATAGCTTATTCTCAAAGTACACAGTTAGCTGAAATTCAACTTACATAGAGATTAGACACAACAGTTGGGATTTGATATGCTATTAATAAATAATATTGTAAGTTGAAATCGCTACTAACACTATATGAAGCGTTCCGTTTTGCCATCATTGTGTGCTTGCAAGTAGTGTCTGGCACGATTTCAATTATGTCGCTGTTGACGAAAAGACATGTTATATAATTTCGACACTGCTATCCTTTACTTATAAAAGTATGCGTTTTTGCAATGTACCGTTCATATTGTGTTAGCAAAAGATTAAATTTAGCAGTTTGGTTTGGTAAGTTGACTAAACAGTCAAGACTTATATATTATAAGTTTTATCAGTTGTGTACTTATATAAAGTAAAATAATTAAATGATAGCTAATAGTACTTATAAAGAAATCACTTTGTGACAAATTGTGATTATAAAGAAATCACAAGTATTATAGCTTATTCCGAAAATACACAGTTAGCTGAAATTCAAATCACATAGAGATTAGGCTCAATATGCTATTAATAAAAAATAGAGTGAGCTAAAATCGCTACTGATACTACATCAAGCGCTTCGTTTCGCCATCACTGTGTGCTCGTCAGTAGTGTCTGGCACGATTTCAATTATGTCGCTGTTGATGAAAAAACATGTTAAATAATGATTGCCAAAGGCAATCATTTCAACTTTGCTATCCTTTACTTATAAAAGTCTTTTCGTTGGATCTGATCTCTATGTGATTTCAATTTCAACTAACTGTGTACTTTGAGGATAAGCTAAAGTACTTGTAATTATTTTATATACTATTAGCTCTTATTTAATTATTTTACTTTATATAAGTACATAACTGGTAAAACTTATAATATATAAGTCTTGACTGTTTAGTCAACTTACCAAACCAAACTGCTAAATTTAATCTTTTGTTAACACAATATAAACGGTACATTGCAAGAAATTCATTCTTTTATAACTAAAGAATGGGTTTTTGCAAGGCTTCATTCACATGAGGTAATCGTATTATATTAATTCCATATTGATTAAAACCCAAGACTAAAAGGTTTGTGTACCTATGTGACACAATGTTTTTACCATTATTAGCTGTTTATGATAAATTTATTATTTTAAATGTAAAGCGTAAAATATAGTTAATTTTTCATTAACATATTTATTTAATAACCCAATTTTAGAATATCTAAACGTAAATTATATTTCATACATGTTGACGAAGTAATAACCGATTATAATTGCATTATTCAATTTTATTAATTAAATAAATTCTTGTTTAAAACCTAATTTCATATTGCTTATAAATCGATCAATTAAGCGAACAATTAATTATTAAATACCATTTAATAATTATTTTTTGAATAGGTTAAACGATATTAGATATTTATAATATGATAAATTTAATACCTGATGGAAAATATATTAACAGGGAGAAAATACGAGTGCGATCCAGATAGTAACTTACTTTTTGGAATAAAAAAAACCAACTGAAAAGAAACATTTTTTATTATTTAAATTTATTTAAATTCTTTTATTTAAAACATAGTCACATTAAGGCATTTATCATAACGGTGCAGAAGCTTATTAACTCCATCGTCATAGAAGTTGCCGCCTGGGACTTCAACCACTCATTCACGCCTGTCAGCAGTTCCATGTCGTCGTCGAAGCGCTGCGTTGCGAGCCAGATCTTCATGTTTGGAAACAAGTGGTTGTCGCTCGGCGCAAGATCTGGACTGTGCGGCGGATGATAAAGTACCTCCCATCTAAAATGATCCAAGAGTTGTCGAGTGCAATTAGCCGTGTGCGGGCGGGCGTTGTCATGAATAAACAAAACCTTGGAACTCAATTTTCCCCGACTCTTGTTTTGAATCGCTCTTCTTAACATTTGCAGTGTTTCACAATATCTCAGAGTTTATTGTTGAATCACGTTCGAGGAAATCCATCAGAAGTACATCCTCTCTGTCCCAAAAAAAAAACTGTCGCCATGATCTTTATTGATGACAAAGTTTGCAAACATTTCCTTGGTATTCTGGGAGAACTTGTGTCTCCACACCATAGACTGTTTTTTGGTCTCACAAGTCATATATTTTATCTTAAGTATCTCCCCCATTTACTACATGATCGAGAAGTGAGTCACCATCTTTCTCGTAGGCCTCGAGAAATGTCAGCGATGTTGCCATGCGCTGTTTTTTTGTAGTCTTTTGACAAGAGTTTCGGTACACATCTGGCATAAAATTTATGGTAACCTCGCTTTCCCGTCACAATTTCTTGCAAGACACTTCGTGAAATTTGAGCATACTCAAGCGATAAATTGTGAAGCGGCCGTTTTCACGAATCCTTTCATTGATTTTCGCCACCAGTTCATCAGTCACAATGGTCAGTCAGCCACTTCGCTCTTCATCGTGTACGTTAGTGCGGCCAATTTGAAACTTAATCCACCACTGTGTACTCCGCCTTCGCTCATTACGTTATTTTCGTACACTCTACACAGTTTCCGATTAATTTCAATTGGTTTGTGGTTATCCGCCAACAAAAATCAAATCACCGTACGCACCTTGCAATTCGCGAGATTTTCTATTGCAGAACACATTTTAAAAATTTCACGGGCAGCACAAACCGCACACTACCTCAGTTGGATGTTTACTGAAGGTACGCTCTGACACTAAGGTGGTGGCGCTAGCCTCGCCCCTTGCCACCCCAAAACGTAAGTTACTATATGGATAGCCCTCGTAGTTTTCATCAAAGTAAATATAGTAACGAAATGAATAAAACTTGAATCGTTGTTTAGTTGCTAAATATTTATTAGGCAATTATTAATATATAAATTAATAGTTAGCTTGTCATAATTCCATAGGCTTGGAAATTTTCACATGTTTTATTATTATTTATATTATAGAAAAATTTATGTATTAATATTTAAATACAAGATTATTTTATATTCATGACTACTAATTCAATTGGCATTATGAAGGACAATTAATTCTATATAAATGTCTAATTAATTATAATGTATAGAAGAGATCGGGTATAAATAAGTAGCTGACTTATATTCGTAATAAATAGTTTCAGGACACCAATCGCCTCCTCATCAGAACTAAACCAAGTTTATGGTTTACGAAAGAAATACTAAAAGAATAATAACTTAAGTTACCTAAAAAGCCTTCCTCACTTACTTTGTCGTCCCCTTCTACCTTTTATGGTATAGGCAGGGATCGGCAACCTTTTCTACTAAGTGGGAATTAAGGTCTCACGCCAGTAGACCTTGTTTTTAAAAAACAATTCTTATTTATTTTTAAATTATTTTACAAAATTAAAGATTTTTGATTTTTTGTTTTAATTAGTTTATTTTTCATTACAATATTTACGTGTTTTGCTAGGACACGTATTATTTAACAATAGATGTTATGTTTGCACTCTTTACTTACATTAATTATATTTCACTTATTAAATAACTTTTTTGTGATTCAACAATTTATTACTTTGAATTACATAATATTATATTATTTTCAATTACTTATTTTCATTTACTATTTTCTTATAAAAATTTAAAAAACTCATTAGCAAGATTCACGTAATGGTTTTAACTAATTTATGTTACTTCATACATTAATTAATTTAATATCAGCGTCATAATTCTAAAATCACTGTTTGATATATTCTAATACACTCAACTTTATATATACATTTCTAACGCTAAGTATTTACGTACTAAAATGAACAAGAAGGATATATTGCGTGCGCTGCTATTTATATTATGGCTGCCACCGTCTCTCGGAATCGTTCGGGAGCCGTGAATGGTGCTACGAACGTCATCTCCTATCTTGCATAATGTCTATTATATTGGCTGACCAGAAGTTGAAGTATACAGATGCGGGTATATATCTAGGTCATATTTCAGAACTGCGGGAGTTTGGCGGGCACAATAGATTGATGAATTTGAATTGACTGGCACAATGGAAATTTCATTTATACATCAAATTTGAGTTTTTTTTTTCAAACAAAATATGTAGGTCAGTCTATTCGATTAAAATTAAAGTAAAAGCTCAGACAAGAACCACTTATTTAAGATCTGAACCTACAATTTACCTCAGACTAAAATTTTAGTCATGCATAATAACGAGGGACAAACGTCAAATGGCTTAAGGGAATATTCATTTCACCTCCAGGGTATAAGAGAAAAGGTATGCTCTGATCTAGCCATCTATTATCTAACAATTGTAATTTAGATATTTGACAGGCACTTTAAAACTACTTTATGGGCATTCAATGATACCTCATCTCAGCTGCTTGTAGCCTATTCTGATGTCTACTTGCCAACGTCCAAGACTCTGCGCTATATGTCAGGATAAGAAGGAACACTGTTTTATATTTGTATAACACTGTAGTTAAATTGTTCCTCTTGCTCATCTCATATTTGCCTACGGAACCCCGATTGATGGCATGAAACAACCTCCCTGCCGTCGCTGTTCTCTTGCTGAGTTCTGGGTCGATCTTTCGATCCTGGGAAATGGTAGCCCCAAGCTACTTGAAGGTCTATCTATTCTAGGACTTGTCCTCTTAGACGAATAGTATGATGCTTTGGGTGTCGAGCGATCACCACAGGCTTCGTCTTCAGTGTGTTGATCACCATGTTTCTAGCATTAAATTCTTTATCCCAGATCTTTAGGTTGTATTGCAAGCTCCTTATTATTACTTTGCTTTCATATCATCGGCAAAGGCCATCTCCGATATTACAATCGGTTTTATTCTCTAGTTCCTCACAGTAAAGCTTCTGACTCTGTTCTTACAGCTTTTAATGATGTCGTCCATGAGTATAATGAAGAGGTAAGGGGACAGAATCTCTCACTGTATTCGTACTAAATTCAGGGCAGATTGCTCCAGCAGTTTACATCTGGCCTTAGCAGTTGTGATAAAAGCTTTTGATAGCCTTGACAAAACTGCTCTCCACTTTTTTGCAACACTCGCCATATTTCTCTTATGGGACCTTATTGAAGGCATTTTCCAGGTACAGGTAGCAAACATAAGCCTCCCCGTCATGTTCGAGAATCTTCTCGTTCATTTGCCTCATTGCAAAGATTAGGCATTGAGTGTTGCGTCCACTTTTAAACCCGCATTATGCTTCCTCCAGCTAATGGTTCACTTGTGCTTTAAGACGCATCTCCAGAATACGCGAGAAAACTTTCCCCGGCCCACTAAGCAACGATATTCCACGGTGATTAGCGCACTCTCTATTGTCGCCTTTCTTGAAAATTGGAATTATGATAAAAAGTTTCCAATCCCTTGGGATCTTTTTAAGACGCCACCTCTGTTGCAGAACTTGCAGCAGTAAATGCTGCTCTCCCATCTGCTTCCATGAATCTTACCATTTCCGGTGAAATATGATCGTGTCTGGGGGCCTTTCCGAGCTTAATCTTCTTAATAGTCATGCTAATTTGTTCAGCTGATATGGCGGGACCGTCATCATTATGTTATTCCAGGTTCTAATTTTCATTGTTGAAATTGTTTTGCTTTTGTCCACATTTTAGAAGCTCCTGGAAATATTGTCGCCACCTCTCCATGACATTCTATCTTTACCCCTAACGAGCTTCAAGGGAGAGTCTTTCTCTTTCCGTCTGTTGTTTAGGATCTTGTACAAGAGCTTCTGGTTTTCCTGTGAGGACTGTTCCATAAACTTCCCGAATTCTTCGCATAATTTCTCCTTGGCTGCTCTTACTGTAAGTTTGACTGCGTCCGTTGGATCTTGTAGGTTGTAAAATCTTCTGGTTTTAGATTTCAGATATTCTTAACAGAGTTTCGTTTTCTGTTTTACATGTCTTTGAACTTCATCCGTTTCTGGAGCCCTGCAGGTATGTACCACAAACTAAATTTGCTACTTTTCTCACCACGGTCTTGAAGCAGTTCTAGACTTCTTCTAGGTCTTTGGACTCCTTTCCTCCTAGAGAGGCCGCATACTGGGCTTAGCAGCAAACTCCTTTTGTACATCTTCTTCCCGGAGCATGAATGACTGAATCCTAGGCGTTCTTCTTTGCCTTTTCCTTTTTCCTCTACATTCATTGCACTCTACCCCTAGGTTGAGGACCAACAAGTGATGGTCACTTCCAATCTCTGGCCCTCTCTTAACTCTTGTATCTCTTGCATCTCTTGCCTGTGGCATCAGTTCGACACGCAGAATGATGTAATCGATAATAGCTTTCCCATTCTTTGCTGGTTATACTCGGGTGTACTTGTTATTGTTTTTGTGAGCAAACATGGTGTTAGCGATAACTAGGTTGTTGTGTACACACAACTCGTTGCCCATTATTATTGCGTATCGATTCTCCATTTCTTCCAATCACTTGTTGCCATACTTCTGGGTCATTCATCCCGTTGAGATCACCCACGACGATCAACCTCTCACCCTTCACATCATCAAGTGTTCTCTGCATTTGATTCAGCCAACAAAGTTGTGGAAGAACTCATCTTTGTTGGCTGCTGCATAGTCGTTATTGTGTCTATATGCAACGCCCACTGAGTAAACGTAGCCTTATTCCTGTAGATCCACTATCATGAGTCTTTCATTCACGAAGTCTAACCCTTGATGTTGTTGCTCTTTGAGTTGTATCTGTAGCTCTCCACTATATAGAAGTAAATAGCCGTAATTTAAAGCTTCGCATCCATATCCCTTCTTCTTGGTCTCGGTCTCTGCCAAATAGCTCACTTTTGTTCATGAGATCCCTTTGATTAACTCCACTTCCTTACCCGTAATACCCCTGACATTCCAGGTGTCGATTATCATGTTCCGAAATCCTTCTCGTCATCGTTGAATTCGTTCAGCTAGCTTTCTTTTTTTTTTGCTTGTTACCATCTATGCTTTCGAGTGTGCTGGTGATTGGCCAACAGCACTCTAGCATGGTGAACGGGTTGACATCTGCTCCATGCAATAGGGAGCTTAGATGGTGTGCTCAGTCTCAATGTTTGTTCTATACTAAGAGCTCTATCAATCACCTAATTTATGAGGTATACGCGACACTGAATAATGCATATTGCGATACCCTGTTATACAAAGATTCCATGATCCATATCAATCACTACTCTAATTCCAAAAAAAATGTTTTCAACGATATTCTAAGTTTTAATTGCTCCTGAATGAACCCGTCCCTTTTTTTAATGTGATTCAAGTTATCTAGAGATTAAAGTTTCTTAAAGCTTTTTCTTCTACAAAATTTTTTTGATTAACAATGTCCTCTGCTTGGATATGTTACGGTTATTAGAAAACCGCACTCACAATAATAATTACCAAATTCAGAAAGACTTTGAGCTACGGTTTTTCCGATACTCAATGTGTTGGATTAAATGGAACGCCATCTGCTTAATTATTAGCTACCTGTAGGGATTCTGGGACAAAATTAGTCTGGTCTGCGCAATGTTTTGTACTCTACTACGATGTTCTCCACTGTAAAGTAATCCTGATGCCTGGAAACTTTATTTATAATTTATTTCCGATTTTAGAAGCAAACAAAGTTTGGTGTACGTTTTCATTTTTTTGATATTCGTTTCCTAACATCCCTAGTCAATTCTGTAATTGTGACTTTGCAAGGAAAGTGGTCCATTGTCACGGAAAATTGAAAGCTTTCAAAATGAAACTCGAATTATTTTATGTACAGTTATAGAGGAAGAACTTTGTCCCTTTTCCACAGCTGAACGCATACATTGATGAAAATGTATTTGTCGATGACGATAACCTTGATGACGACGTACAGGAATTCGGAAAATATCATCGATTTATTAGTAACCCGTTTACACTCCACATTACTAATCTGCTTCGGAAGACAATATAATTTAAGAACAATTTATTGATTTTGATAAATGATGGGGCTGCAAAAGTAGTTTTCTGTGAATTCTGTTGTAATGATTTGTGGATTGAAATGACACAATCCTATCCTGATATTGGTAAGATAGCCCAACCACCTACGGAGTGTGAAACGAATTTCCACACTACTTACTCTCAAAACAAAATATCGGAACAGATTAGATGCCACATATGACATGAGAGTTGGATCGGCTGAAACAATGCTACGTATAGAAGACTTACTTCTGGCACAGCAGCAAAAAAAAATTGTTTATAAAAAAAAATTTCATAGCATCCTCAGTACTGTGCTGTGAGGAAGTGGTATCCTTCTGCAAATTTGGAGCGTCCAAATTCCTTCAAATAATGTTGTATTAATAAGGGGTTCGCGAGCCATCGAATTATTTTAAAGAGGCCTAAAAAAGGTTGATAACCACTGACCTAAATGTTTACCAGCATTTCCACATTTCTTATTGCAAAATAATTGGATATGTAAGCAATTTATAAAATTTTTGGAACAGTATTATTCAATTGTGTTAAACTATACCCATATCATTCTACACCTACATGAATAATTTTATAATTGACTCGCTTTTATGTAATCAACGTCTTCGAATCAACTTATAATTTATCTACTATTATTATTATTATTATTATTATTTTCATTCTTATTATATAACAACCCACGCAAAATATTCAACGAAATACAAAAGTAATTACTAATAGTGTGCCGGCGCCATTTTTATTTAATTCTGTTATTATTTTCTTTGTAATTATTCTTACCACAACAAATGTATGTATGGATATTAAGAATATTTCATAAGTTGAGATTTTGTTTAGTGTCTGCTGTCATTGTATAAGAACAATTGATTAGTTAATTAGTAATTAAATTTAGCTTGCATGTGTATATCCATAGATTCGTGATGTGATCAAAGTGAAACGAGAATCTTGATGCATCAAACAAGATCGTTAGGTTCTTCACAAATATGATCATCAACTTACCTCTTTTGAAAAAAAGGGGAACTGGAGTTCCTCTTTTGAAAAGCAAAAGAGGAACTCCTCTTTTGAGAAAAAAGAGAAAATCCTCTGTTGAAAAAACAAACTCCTTTTGAAAAGCAAAAGGGAAAATCCTCGGTTGAATAACAAACTCCTTTTGAAGAGAAAAAGAGGAACTCCTCTTATGAACTTCAGTTTTTGCCGAAACCTATGACGGGGAACTCCTCAAATAATAATTACCTCGTTTAAAAATGAAATTGTGTAAAATGAGGGAGTAACTCTTTTTATATGTGAGGCCTCAACAGAGATAACTCATGTGAGGTGGGGGGAAAGAGAACTGACTTAATGATAGTCATGTGTTTCTCATTTATGAGGTATATCGTTTGAGGCTTCATTAGAGGAATCATTATTATAAGGAGTTCTTGTTTTTTGTCAAAAGAAGAGTTCCTTTTCTTTTTCCAGAAGAGGTGTTTCTCTTTTTTTAAAGAGGAATTCTTTAAGAGTAGAGTATGCTTTGTATGATATAGAGATGTCGTTCGTGGTAGATATTTAATAATTCAATTTAGGTGCAACCATTATGTAAATGGGGCTAGTTGATGGCGTTCATTATTGGGTTTCTATTACAATAATAAAGAACAGGCAGATTTATTGCTCTAATCCCTATTTAATTTAAGAAAACGATTATTTTCGTATCCAAAATAAAATTTAATTATGACGCCTCAAATGAAATAGCTTATAAATAAGGAAGCCATCATGGGCGAAGCAAGTCCTCTTCTCCGTATGGACGGTGCTGCGACTGACGCGTGCTTGATGCATCAAACGAGGTCGTTACGTTCTCCACAAATATTATTCTCATTGCGTTTAGTTTCCTCTTTTGAAAAATAGGGGAACTCCTCTTTCGAAAAGCAAAAGGAGAACTCCTCTTTTGAAAAGAAAAAGGGAAACTACTCTTTTGCAAAGAGATAGAGGAACTCTTCTTTTGAACTCCAGTTTTGTCGAAACCTAAGAGGAGGAAGTCCTCATAAATAATAATTCGCTTCGTATTTGAAAAAAGAGTAATTCCCTCATTTCATGACTTCAAATGAGGTACTTCATAAATGAGGGACCTATGACTAGTTTAGTGACAAATGTGTCAATCCTCAGTCAGCTGCAACGCTTATCTTTTGTTTGACAAGCGAATTGTGTAGCGAATGTCGGATCTGAGAAAAAGTGAGTAATTGTTTTGTTCAGAAACGGAATGAAGTGCAGAGAAATGATGATAATGTTTAAGAAGGCATTTGCTGACGATACAATGTCACAATCATGCATTTACGAATGGTAGAAATGTTTTAAGGAAGATCGTGAAGACATCGAAGATAACGCGAAATCTGGACCGCCGTAGCAATGATAAAAACGTGTAAAAAAGTTAAAGCTATTGTGTTTTCTGGTAGTGAAATTGTCATAATAGGGGCTCTGAAGAAATAAGAAGTTCATATGGGTTAAGTGAAACAAGTTTTACTAATGGTTTGAACATGAAACGAGTAGCGGCTAACTTTGTTCCAAAACTGTTGAATGTTTAACAAAATAGAATCCTTTAACAGCCGCTAATCAAATGTCTACTTACCTCGTTGATGCTTGGTTAAAGGGGCTATAATGAAATGTCAGCATACGAGGTATGATAAAAAAATACGCGGAATTATGATTTTTCTCGAATAATTTTTATTTTAACATTGTTCTCTTCAAAGTAAATTCCACTAGACATAATACAGTTCTTCCAGCGTTTTTTCTACTCTTCAAATCAAGTCTGATATTCTATTGTCGATGTTTAATGGCTTTAGCGATTCTGTCTACATCTCGTGAATATTATCAAAATGTCTTCCTTTCGGAGTCTTTTTTATTTTCTGGGATAAAGCAAAGCCGCTGAATGCCATGCCGGGTGAACGTCGAGGATGCGGAATCATACAGATGTTACTTTTTTTGCCAAAAATTTACGAAAAAGCAACGTTTTCTTCGGATTGCTTTACGTAAACGGCGTAAAACATCTAGGTAGTACTCTTTGTTGATCGCGGACCTTGAAGAACTCATGGTTCACTGTGCTATTAATGTCGAAGAAAGTTGATTAGAACATTCGTTTTCAACTGATAGCCAGCTTTTTTCGCTCTTGGCTCTTCAGAAATCGTTCATCTTGACACATCCATATTTCGTCACCAGGTTTTATTTGTTTGAGAATTTGGGGATTTTCATTGATTTCATTAAGCAACTCCTGAACCGCGTCAATGCGACACTACTTTTGATCGAAATTCAACAATTATGGAACAAATTTATTTTACTGCCACTAATCTTATACCCAAAACCAGTAGCTTGAAATGAGCCAATTGAATTTCCAACATCTTCAGCAACATTCTTGATAGTGATTCGGCGATTATAAATAATTATTTTCTCTATCTTTTCGATATTATTATCTGTTATTGATGTGTTAGGATCCCTGGAATGCTCGTCATCCTCAATTTCTTCGCGGCCCTTTTGGAAATGCTTGCGTAACTTATAAGTGCTTGTTTCATTCACAGACGAATTACCAAAAACAATAAGTAACATATCCAGCGTCTCCCATTCGCATGACAAGTGCGTAACTTGAGCGCGCTGCCTGTTTGATAGTATATGCCGGCATCGCTCGCTGCTAGAAATGGGAATCTAGCGGCGCTGCCTAGGCTGTAAATAGCCGCGCACTTATTAGATTTAGTCAGTTTCTGATTTACGATATCGTTAAGCAGCAAGCAGCAATATTTCGCAGCCGAGCCAAAACAACAACTAGTGACATCCGCCGTAGAATCAACGCGCTTACTGCCCGCAAGAACAAGCACCACTGCACTACTTACTTACTTAGCTGCCCGTGCCCTTAGCGAGTTCACTGAGTAGCGTGGAAGAAGAACAGTTCCGGCGGCCTCATGTTAAATTGACTTGGCGTCCGAGATTAATATTTCATAGACATAGCTACACTCGGCAACCGTGCGCGAAAATCTGTCATAAAGTGAAAAATCGCCGTGACACCAAAATACAAGTAATCTTATTAACAGCTAGTAATAAACTAAATTACCAATGTGGTCGCAGTTGTCAACGTACGTTTGGGGAAATATCTACCAATAAAACAAGAACAAAAATTTGACAGTTGGACTTCTACAACCCTCGAAATTTAAAAATTCCACGAATTATTTGATCAAATGGACCATGTTATATAGAATGTCCATGTCCAAAGAAAACTCAACCGTCTTTGTGTAGGTTTTCCAAAGAGCCAATGGAGTATATTTTTGTTTTATTTTTAATATTGCGCAATTTATGTGGGTCAATCTGGAAGGCTACCTCGAAATTTGGAGAGACAATTCGTGGGTTTTGCATCACGACAATTCACCGGCTTTGTTCATCCAATAGTTTTTGTCGAAAGTTGTAATTCTTGTGATGAACTAATCTCCGTAGTCCCAGTGACATTTTCCTATTTCGCAAATTTTGAAGGACACTCAACGGACAATGTCTTTAAGAGTAGATGAGATAAAGATTAGATAGCGGATTAAATAGTTCAAGGAGATACTTTCATCTAAACTGTTTCTATTCTGATGGACATTATTGCGCATACATTGCACATAGAGCTTGAATCTGTTTGAAGATTTTTTGCCTACAGATATTTTTGTACCGAGTACTGAAAACTACATTGGCATAAGTGTGTAATATCAACCCTAAAAGGAATGGCATAAATTACAAGTTTTCGTTTCGTTTCGTTTTGATCACACCTCGTATGCAATAAAATTATATATTGTAAAAATAATTTATCATATGAATTTCTCGTTTTATACAAAATTGATTGATATGAGCATACATACACTCGAAATGTTTTATTAATATTTTCTACGTTGGATAATGGAATTGAATACATCTGGAAGTTTAAGTACTAAGAATATTTATATAACTTCACATGGAATGTGGAAAGTTTTAATTGCTTTTCGAAACTTATACCGAGATTGTTTTGTTAAATGTACTTTTAGCTCTAAGCTATATGTATATGCAAATATGTTTTTTCCTTTAAATAGAAATATTGTTTTGATTTTCGGTTGTAGTAAATTGCAGTAAATTTCCATTCAATGTTTGAATGGAAAGCATCATGAGCATCATGCCAATCATTTCACGTGGAATCGATTGAAATCTTGAACAAATAACAATTACAATCCGACAAATATATGTTTTTAAAAATAATTACATCCATACAGGGTGTCTCAATAAGAGCAAGATTTTAGAGAAAATATCGAAATTATTATTTAGTCATAAAGTAAACATGTGAAAAAGTTATATATGGGACTTTTGGGACAATTCAGTGATGTTGACAAAATTATCAATCAGTTTATACATAAATATGGCTGGATTTCAGTAAGACAGCACCAAATCTCCCCCTTTTGGATGTTCATGGAATTATTAACAGAGACTTTTGACTTCAAAAAACCCCAGAGAAATAAGTCCAAGAGTGTTAAATCGCATGCTCTCTAGGCGACCAGTTCTGGTCGCGAAATTACACGACCAGGGAATATCTCGTGTAATAATGCCGTTCCCACTGTTCTGTTGAAATCACATGTCTTCTCCACTTATACCATCCATTTGAGTTACAAAAACCGGATTATTCTGTCCCAATATTCTTCGCCATTGACTGTTTATGCATTTCCGGGCATCTTCGAAAAAAAAAATGATCCAATGATGCTTCACCAAACAGTGTCACGGTTGGGATGCACTTCCTTTTCAGGAAACACATATAGGGTTTCCTCACTCCAAATACGCCATTTGCGCTTCTTTACGAAGCCACTAATATGAACATGTACCCAATCATTGAAACTAATTTTTTTTGGAAAACGCACCGTCCATTTGCTGTTGTTCAATGACCCAATTGATGAACTCTCTTCGCTGTGTATGGGCTGTAAGCTTGAGTGTTAAGTCAGTTGGATTTTATAAGAATGAAGACGCAAATCTTTTTTCGCACTGATTAGTGCTTCCTGAAATATGCACTTCTTGAGTACGATGCCGAATGGCTGTTCTCGGTTTCTCAGCTACGTTCTGCCGAACAGCGCTGATATTTTCTGCTGAACGAGCTGGACAAACACTTGATGATGGTCTGGCATCAATGATCTACCAAAATCTCTTGAATTTTGCAGTTATTCTGTGCACCGTTGAAGCACTTGTAACATTAGCTAAATTTAAATTTTCCGATCTTACTGGGACATACCATATGTACGTTTGTGTTTAGTATATCTCAATTTATGTAATATTTGTTTATAATAATTCCACTCAATTTATAATTTTATTAAAACGAATTTTTTGATGAAATCATAATACAATTCAGCTACTTTATTAACAATTATTAGATGTTTAGGCTTTACTCAAAATTAATAAAGGTAATAATCCTTTAACACTCGAAATCCATGTAAAAAATCTCCATCGTTTGCATATTTTCTTCTGCAGACGAACCTTTCTTTCTAAGCGTAGAGCGGATGAATTATTTAACTTACTAATGAAAAATAAATCGATTTTGAAAGTAATTACGTTTCCATGAAAGAAAGCTTTTACCTGCGTCTTTATCATCAACCATGTTTTCTTCATTTTCTTTTCGCCAATTAAATTCAATTCGATGTTAGAATTTTTGAAACTAATAAATTATTTATTTCATAAGCTACGACATTTCTGTGCCCCCACCATTAATTGTTTTAATAAATATATTTACATATATTTAGTCAGTATAGGTGGAGTCAATATGTGTTCTCATCAATTACACTTACTTCAAGTTTACTTCAATGATTCTTTTGTTTCAACCGTTTTTAACTGTTTCATTCAATAAAGACACTAACTGAAAATAAAGTATATACAAAATTTAAAAATATATACATAAACACTTGTACATGCGCATAACAGTAAATAAACGAACACGTAATTAACAGTAAATGCCAGTAGTTAGCAGTAAATAATAATGAGTAACAGTAATAACAGTGTTAGAAAATATTTGAAGTAAATTTTCATTTGCCAATATATTCATCCACGATATGTCAATATATCCATCCACGATATACTCAACATTCTTCGGTAGGCCCACATTTCGAAAGCCTCAATCCTCTTGCACATTGTTTCGGTGAGGGTCCATGCTTACATCCCATAGAATAATATGGCGAAGACAGCATCGTAATAAGCGTATTCTTAAGGGAATTTTTAGAGCTCTATTGGTTAACACATTTGCATGTTCTTAAATGATGTTCTTACTTGCTCTATTCTGCTTTTGATCTCTTGAGTTATGTCCCACTTTTCCTTCACATATCAGCCCAGATATTTGTATGTTTGATATTTGTATGTTTCTACTCTCTCCACTGTTTTTCCGTCTACTTTAATATTTGTTAAGTTGTTAGTATCTGTTAAGTTATATGTTTTTGTTTTTGCTGACGACTATCCATTTGGTTTTCTTTATATTTAAGCGTAGACCTATTTGTTGGCTATGGTCTGTTACTGCTCATAAGAGTGCGTGTAAATCGATTCCATTGTTGATAACGATTCCATTAGCGACTATAGCCTCTGTTCTGTCTTCGACGGCTTCTCTGAAAATTTTCTCTGCATATAAAGTTAACAAAAGGGAAGAGACTACACATCCTTGCCGGACTCCTCTCTTAATATGCACTTCTTCAAATGTCTGGCCGTTAACTCTGATGTCAGCTGTCTGATTCCAGTACAAGTTGGATATTATGGAATGTCTCTTCCGCCTAGGCCTATATCGTTCAATATAGCTATTAACTTGACGTGTTGAACAGTGTCGAATGCCTTTTCGTAATCTACGAAAAGGCATATACCTCAACGTTTACATCTCGACATCGTTGTATGAGGACCTGGATGCTAAACAGCGCCTCCCTTGTATTGAGACTTACCAATGTTTTCTTCGAATTTGATGTATATTCTGGAATGAACGATTTTCAGGAATCAACTTTAGTACATGGCTCATTGAACTGATCGTTCTGTAATCTTTACAATACTTGCAGTTAGCCTTCTTTGGTATAGCAACGAAGGTTAACTTGAGCCAGTCTTCAGGGAGTACTCCGGTCTTGTATATGCAGTTGAGCAAGCTTTATAGAAGTGTAAGAGCCTTATCTTCTTTCAACGTTTTTAAAACCTCTATCTATATTCCATGTGGTCCTGGTGCCTCTCCATTTTTTTACACTTGATATAGCGTGTATGAGTTGATATTCATTCCATCATCCAGAGTAATATTATGCGAAACACTCCGACTGTCAACAAATAGGTTTTCAATATATTTTTTCCATTCCTTCAGTTGTTGTTCTGTGCTACTAAGAATTTGCGCTCATTCATGAGAATGCTGTTGATGCTCTTTTTATATAGACCAGTTATCTGTCTGATTTTCTTGTACATGTTAAAGGAGGCGTGCTTAGCTTCTAACTGCTCTATTTCATTGCATTGGCCTTTAACCACTCTTCTTTAGTTTGTTTGATATTAGCACTAATTTCTTTTTGTATCTGGTAGGGTCTTCGTTTTTGTATGATTTACGACGGTCCATTAATTTCAGGATGTCTTCGGTGATCCAAGCTGTTTTGGTTCTTTTGCTTTTCAGTTTAGCCACCACGCATCTTTTAATCTGTCTCCACGTCTTTTCGATATTATGTTCATTTATTGTTTGGTCAATGTTACCCAATCTTGCGTTTAATTCTTCTTGCACTTCTGTTCTTATTGCTGGATCTAAAAGTTTTCTTGTGTATATACATTGTAAGGCCTGATGTTTTTTGTACTGTTTCAATTTCAGTTTCAATGTAGCGGCCAATAATGAGTGGTCTGTAAAAACATCTGCACCTGGATAGGTCTTAGCATTTTAAATGGTGTTCCTGAGTCTTCTGTTAACGATGATGAAGAGAAATTTCTTAACGGATCAGGCACATTATTTTTCTATTGGTCGGAAGAACAATCCTCCTAATATATTGCTGCAGAAGCTTCCTTCAAGCTACGGCTTTTTTGCGCCCGACGCCGTCACATGCCACGGGTCAGCCGACCTGTCAAAAACAGCCTTTTCCCAGATAATTTGCATAAAAAGGAGCCTCTCAAGCTATCAGTCTCAGACGTCTTTTGGTGCAATTCTGATAGCTCTTGAGTGAGGATCTTTATTAGGTGACCAACTTAGTCTCAAAGAGTGAGCTAAATTTGCAGTTCTGAATCCATTTAGCATGTATAGTACGCGCCACCAACAAAAATCGTATATTTTATTTTCTTTAAGTTAAATTACATTCAACTATAGTCAACAACAACAAAATTCTAGAGGCATCGGATATAAAGATATGCATAAACCATGTCATCTAAATTTGGGATCTATCTGCATTAGAAATCCACCTATATAGACATCTTGGAGGTTCTTTAAAATATGTATTGGCTATAATTAAGTCACTTTCCTGACAGAATTGCATCAATCGACCCCCCTCCCCCAGATCATTGGGTGTACCTAAGCCATAATCTCCTACGATATCCTCTAGGAGATTCTTTTACTTCGTCTGAGACTTTTATCCTCTACGATATCCTCTAGGAGTCTGAGACTTTTACTTCTTATTTAATTACAACTGAGGCTTGTCTACTTTTCGGTCGCCGTTTGATTCTCTTTGAATAAATTGACTTCAATTATTATAATAATTGTACTTTACATGTCGACGGGCAGAGGTTTTGCTTTGAATTTAAATTTTAATATTCACTTCGGACTGACCAAATGTTACGCTCTGCATACTTCTACCACTTGTCCTCATAAGTTCTACTTCTGAACTACTTTTTTTACTCTTAGTGAATTACTAATTTCCAATGAATTTTCTCACTAAATTACCTCTTAACCCTACTCCAATTATTATTGACGCCATAATTGATATTTGTCTAATCACATTTGGTTTCTTTACTAGCATACATACAATGCTACGCTACACGCTTTCTTCGCGTGTTATCTTACGCTATGCTCTATATCGATTTTGTACCCAATCAGCGACGTCTCCTTGCTACCTTAAATTTATATAATTTAGCATTACTGAGCTGTTCTTTCACCGTCGGCGGAAATTATGTATTCCGCAGGTTCCCATAGAAATTCTAGATTTTACTAACATGTTCTGCAATGTTTTAAATTATGTTTGCTTCTGTAAATTAAAGTCTAATCGATGCTCAAAGTGTTAAAAAACTTATGCAATTTAGCAATTAATTCCTATAGTATTTAGAATGCTCAAGTCCCTAAACATTTCAAACAGTCTAGCTATCTTGAATAAATTAGACGACTCTTGAATATTGATTATATAAAAGTACATATATACACTAAAACCAAATTAAAACGGTGACAAATCTCAGTGTTGCAATATTTAATATTGCAATAAAAATTTAATTTATTTAAAATAATTATCGAGTAATTACGTAATAATAATATTTTATTAATAATTTAATAATAATAAATTGATAGTAAGATAATCTGAAGTTTATGTATAACTAATAATCAAAAATGCAGTAAGTAGTTAACACAAATCATGATACGTAATATTGAAACAATTTTATTATTTAAAATTTATATCTTTATTAGTAATAATTTTAATTATTTATAATTCTTAAAAAAAAATTTACTTCAAATTAAGTTTTTAAATTACTGTTTGTTGAATAAAAGAGGTTTTTATTTATGAAAAACTAGTTGAAAATGATTAATTTTAAATAGCAATAATTATTCCCAACTGGGAAATATTGTTATCTACATTTCACCTAAAGTGAATAAACTTAAAAAACATGTAATTATTCCATTTCCATTTCTGAATTTTAAATTTCAATATAGGAAGAACATATATAACACAATACAATGAACAAATTTAAAGCTTGATGTTTATTTAATAAGGAAATATTAAATGCTAGAATCGTGAGACGATATAATACTTAATACATATGTATCTATATAACCTATCCTAGCTTTATAACTTAATAGGTGCATGCATTATTATCTTATTCACATGTATGTTCGTTACATTATAAAAGAGTACTTTGACAAAACTTTCTGACGTAATTTTCATTATATCTAATCACTAATCTAATCACTAATCTAATCAAAACTTACCGAGTTTGCGAATTTCACTAAAACATGAAATGTTCGCTGATTATGCGCTATGTCCTCCTAGAATGACATTATATTTAAACCAACATAGAATTTAGTCTCGCAAAGGTTGCGATTTGTTTTGAACATTTTAGTTTGCAGTTTAAAGCCTTAAAATGCAATTTCCTGTGTAAAATAGCAAGCAAGAATTTAAAAACAAATAATGTTAAGTAAAAGAACATTGGAAATAAGTATTAGAATGGACATTACCTCCTGTGTCATTACAAAATCAGGTTAAATTTAAAAGTACATATTATCCAACAATATGCAAAATCCATTAAAGTTAAAACACAGTTAAAATTTTCACAATGATGAATTGAAATCAACCTACAGCACAATCGAACTTCATAGGTAATTCACATCAGCTGACAATCACAAAATAAATTGCAAACCACAACTCCGAATTTCTAATAATCCAGATACCCATATTGGAACAACATTGGCCCATTTCAAGGTAAAGATCTTACTGAAAAAGTAATCATCAATTAGCTAGTGACTTAACATTTCGTTCGTCATTTACTAGGGAACATTTACTGTATATCGAAAGTCGCAACGCAAACATTCAGCCATATTTTTACCTGTATAGTTCGGAATTGAACTTATAGTAAGCAGTCTTTAACTAATACCAGGAAAACTGAACCACAGCACCCAATAGCAGGTAAGTCGTAAAATTCTATTAAGAACTAAATTACATCTATAATATAAGATCCTTTTTCACAACTGATTATTTTAGCTTCCCAATAACTAAAGTAATGTAATCTCATAATCATATGAAGTGAATACGACATACACCACTATTAAAGCACATTTTACTGGTAGTTCTTCACCAGGGAGACTAGAATAATTCACCTAAACTACAGTTAAATCTGTTTACATCCAAAAACTAGAAAATCGCGGGCGGAGCACAAATATATCAGCCTCTGTTTTTTAACAGCATAAAAATATTTATTTCTAATTACACTCCAAAAAATATATGAGTTAATTTAGTTAGAAAAAAAATGTTTAAGACGTAAACGCCAGATTGTACAACTAGTGGTACATGTAAGGTTACACAGTTGGAGAACTTGTACCAGGAGTTCGTGTACACTACCGCTCAAAATTATTTTCCCACATATTGTCACGTTATGTTTAGGGCGGAGCTCACAATTGTAGGTACCTGAACTCCTTCGTGATTATATAAGATAGCACTTTACTTACATCTAGCAAAGTTATTAATTGAATCATTGATGCGGAAAGATCTAATCTAAATCCCACAGTTAATCCACTTTATTTAGAATAAAGCAGTAGACCGGACCATCGTTAAGTTGGACGTGCCGTTTAGATTTAATTGTGCCTTTCGTGGCTGAGTAATTACTGGTAATGTCAATCCATAACGATAGGTTTAACCCTTAATAATTCTGGCAGCAGAAATGAGACAGATATTAAACTGAATCAATATGGATTTGTCTTTAAAAATGTTCATCTACAATCTAATGACATGCTCATTCATTCCCATACGTCAAATAAAATAATCAACGATTTGCAATTAATAAAATAAATCAAAACTTGAATAAAAGTGACTTTATGATTTGTTCAGTTACATTAAAGAAATGTTGGACCAGGTACTTACAGATTTTGCCGCTGTACACAAATTTATTTATTAATTTAGACTAACGCACCATTATTTTAATTATTTATTTGTATTTCTTTTAGCTTTACCTTGATCAACAAACTTTTTACTAATTACACTCGACTTTACTTTATTCATCAAAATTATACTCAAGTTAATTCATCTGAACTATTCCCAAAAATATTAATACTAATCTGCATATCAAAGTCATCTACTTTGTCACAAATACCTGAACGTAATCTTTTGGTATCAGGAGTTTTTAATTGAGACTTGATACTTCATTTCTTGCACTAACTTAAGATAAAGCTGTACCATTAAAATACAAAAGCAGAAAAAATAACTAAAATATTTCTACGTTCCACATATTGTTATGAACATTTAATATACCAATAAATATGTTGAATAAATTGCTTCTTTATCTATTAAGAATAATCGGCCTGTATAAAATATTATTTGCCTTCCTTTTTTGTATGTTATTTTATATAGTGTGAATGAAGTTTATGTCGTTATGTGTTTATTTTTTTTTATTTGGCATACATTGATATATCCGGAAATTATGTCCGTTAGGATCGCATGTTTCTAGTTGTGTAATTGATATATTGCTCATACAACTGTTTCGTCGCACTGGTTGGAACTGTTGAATCTTTTATGTGAGTTTTCCAGGCTTTGAACTACTTTTTCTTTGGAAATTCAATTAAACTTTACCAATTTAACTGTTGCAATTCTGGTCGTCACTCAAATTCCTACTGAACCGTGGTTTGGTAGTAAACCTATTTTGAGCAAGCTGAATGTGATTGGGTCTGTAGCTTATCGTGTGTAACTTTAATTCAGGTTCAACTAAATGTTTTATCGTTGGTCATTGTGAAAATGGATATAGATTGTAGTGTCAAGAACAAAGAATAGTTTTACAAGGAACAGATGTAATTTTTGATGAAAATCGCCTTCAAATTGACACAGACGATTTTTACAGTGTAAAAAGTGAAGAGGTATTTGTCAAGTATAAGGAAGGAACTATTAATTGACTTGAAGCAAAACTATTGATAAAAGGATATTCGGAGCTTAAAGGCTTCGACTATCAGGAAACCAGCGCTACTGCGGCTTCTCTAACAACCATTCGAAAACTAATTTCTATTAGATATAAAGAAAACTTGTTCTCAACTTGATGTGAAAAGTGTATTTTTTAATGGTGATTTAGAGATGTTTGTGAAGCAGACAGAATGTTTTGCTAAAGACCCTCAAGTGCGTACTTTGCAAATTTAAAAAGGCATGGAAAATTTAATAGCTTATGAAAGAAATTGGTTTCAAAGAACCGGGAAATGATAATGTCTTTATATTGGAAGATTTACTTACTATCCTTTTTTGACGACAAATTAATCGCATCAAATAATACTTTGCGATTGAATAAACTAAACGAAGACCTAAATCCAAAATTCAAATGTCCATTGCTGTGATTTGTCCGGCACACAAGCTTAGAACTTGCAAATAGAACCTTGTCATCGGCATGACAAGAATGTGAGATTTTCTTCCCATTAAAACTCTTCTATTCCAACTTGTCTATTTTCCATGCAGTTGAACAGAAAATTTGATTGAAATATAAGAGTTGTGCTATTCTCTGACAAATAAGCTAAGATGTTTTCATTCTCTTGCATATATTTGCTTTGTTTGTTTAAAAAGGCCAATTCAAAGTATCAGGTCGACCATGCATTTTTTATTAGTGACGTATGGAGTCAAAATTTTTGGATCTTTACTTAAATTAGTTCGTTTCATATTAAGAAAGCATCTATATACCTTTAATATCTATCTCTTCAGTCACTGAAATTATATTTGGCCGTAAAACTAAACAAAAGGGTTTTTATTTATTTTGAACGACTACAAAAAGCTTTTGAATAATTTTATTCGAGACTTCATTTATTTCGGAAGATAAAAACTTTTAACAAATAGTTCATTGAATTATAGAATTTTCATTTTCAACAAAAGGAAAAAATAGATAAGAGAAATAAGAAATCATATGTATCAGGTATCATTTAAACAATGAATTAGTGTTTTTCAATATATATCTATATCCCTAATTCATTAGTTCATGGCGTTCATGGTCGAGTGACTTACGTCCCCAGAACAAATATTTGGTCTCGAGTGATCACGGTTGAAATCCTACCAACGTCTCTGTTCTTATAAAAAAATATAGTTTTGATTTAACTTTATAATTGAAATAATTGTTCTGAACAACTAAACTAGAGCCATCTAACATCATAAGAATATAAAAAATAAAACTCGACAGCCAGCAGCAAAAGTTATACATTACCGGTTGTCATCAAAAAACATAACATCAATGTTAAAAATAGCAATAAAAAATCGCAAATAATAATGTGATATACGAGGAATGAGAAGACACAGAGAAGGCAGGGTGAGACGGGACACTATAAGTAGATTTAGAACACTGGAAGTTACAGCAAAGACAGTGGGTCGGTGAGGAGCCATCTAGGGTCGAATGATTGAAGCGAATCGTTAAAAGTACACAACCAATAATACAGGCATCTGCATTACCAACATGCATTTCAAGTTTCGCACCAAATTAGGTAAATTCGAGTCGGGATTTCTCCAAACCATCTCCAAAAAGAATCCTAAGACTCAAACGATCCCCAAAAGTGCCCCGAAAGAGCCCTATCGACCACAAAAGGAACCCAAAAGGATCTCAAATGGTAGCCAAGAGGATCCCAAAAATCTCCAAATGATCCCCTGAAAGAGCCCAAGGGTCCTCAAAATGACCCAAATGGTCTCCACAAGGGTTGCAAGAAAGCCCAGACTGTACCCTCAAGTATAGTCCAAAAGGTCCCAAAAGAAGACAGAAGAAGGGCCTCAATGGTGTCTCAAGACCCCCACAAAAACGTCATCGGCGCCATCTTTGATTTTCGGTTAGAACGAGATCAAAGTGGCTGCGCGATTTCCAGAATCGACCATCTGCAACTACTCTGGCAAAATGGTTCATGATATTCTAGATGATATAATCAATATATTTCCCCTTGTCCTAACCTCTTCTTTCTCCCGTTATCCCCACTTATACCAACTTATGCGCATTACCCCAACTTTTCGCTACTTATCCCTGTTATCCTATTATCACGATTTATCCTAACCCTATTATCTCTAATCAGCCCTATTATCAAAGCACATCCCTTCTTATTCCCTTACCCGATTTCCCTATCTTCCTCTTGTCTACCTTCCCCTTATCTTCCCATGCTTCCCATGCTTTCCTCGGCCCAGGTGAAGGTACTAGTGAGCGTACGTTCGGCCGTGTGTCTTGAGTCAGGTATGCGCAGATACAAAATGCCTAGTCGGACAGTGCGTAAAACGGTCTGTGCGTGGCCGGCACAGCCTACGGCTTACCTATTACATATATCTAGATTATTTGCTGAGTAGGAGTGGAATTGCATAAGAGGACGTGAAAATGGTGGGAAGAAAAGCTAAAGTGGAAGCAAAGAGATTAAGGAATGTATGGGGACTGAAGTTTGCTGATTCAATGGGAATGAGGTTAATATATACAATGCATGTGCAAGGAGTATGAATATAAAATATGGGTGAAAGGAGTTAAGAAGTTAGTAAAATATGAGAAAAGTAATGAGTGGACAAGAAGATAAGATGCTTAAAAAGAAGTGATAATTGATAGGTTGGAACGTGAAATGGTGGTGGAGGAGATATATAGGAATGTAGGAGGTATGAAAAATTGATGGCGAAAGGAGATTTGCCAGGATATTTAAAATCAGATATAAATATGGAGGAGAGAAGCTAGGTTTAGAAGTGGAAGTGAGGATAGAGGACATTGGTACTGGATGAATAATGATGGATGAAGTTGTAAAGTATGTGGAAGAAAGAATGAGAAATGGGAGCCTTGGCTGAATGAATGTGATGGGCTGGGACTAGCAGGAAAGAATAAAATTGAACAATTGGAGGGTATGCATGGGTCAGGAAGGTTACGGGTTGAGTTAATGGTAAAGATAAAGGAGGAAATATGACAGAGGGAGAGGGTAAGAAGGATGACATGGTTCGTTCTAGTTTCCAAAATTAAAATGTATTTATATATTGCATTTTGTTTTGTTTTCATTTCTCATGTAGTATATTTATGTAAATTATGCCAATAAAGTTTCGCACTAAGCTGCGAAACTTTATTGGCATTATTAGTTCGCACTAAGCTGCGCGGGTGTTCGTCCGGGCGGGTGAAACAAATGTTTCAAAAGTTGCAAAGTCATTGTTGTAATGCTAGTACACTTTTTATTCTTATGCACGCAGATATTTTGCAGCGAGCAAGCAGAGAACAAAATATTATAGGGAATATTGCTTGTCAGTAGTGCAATGTATGATCAAATAATACGCGGAATTATTATTTTGTTAGCTTTGTCCGCTTCAAAGTAATCCGCATTGAACATAATACCTTCCAGCGTTGTTTCAGCTCTTCGCAAGTCTGAAATTCAATTTTCGATATGACGTGTAATTGTTTCAGCGATTCTGTCTTGATCTCGTAAACATAGGTAAGACGTCAAGCTTTCATAGTTTTTTATCTTTGAAAAAGAAAAAAAGTCGCAAAATGAAATGTTGGTTAAACATGAGAATGCGCTAACATTTCTTCGGATTGTTTCTTGTAAACAGCGTGAAACTTCTATGTGCTGCTTTCATTTGTGTCATACCTAAGGGTACGCGCAAAAAGAAAACAGGTTGCCTGCTAGCAGGTTAACAGCTCCGAAACCCGGTGCTGATACTTCGAATAGGTATAACAAAATAAACGCGCATAGGTTGAGTACAGTTACCAATATATTTATAATAATCTAGCGAACAGCATGACTTCCTCCTTGGATGAAGACTTTTTTAATGGAAAATGTTTTCTAAATGTACACGTTTGTTTAGAAAACAAAGTCTTCGTCCGCTAAATCGGGAGAAACGAACGTGTGGATTTTGTTTTTATAAACGATATTAACAGTTCGATGTCCATGGTAGTAATTATAAATTGAATCAGTCAATAATTGTATTTGCAGTAAAGAAATTATTATATTATATGGTAACACTGTTTATATTTGCAATGGCTACAGTGCACATGTATGTATTCAGCAACAATAACCAGCGACCAAGAAGTAAAAAATGATTCCGATAAATTATCAGCGCCGACTGCCCGCTTCAACAAGTTCCGACCTGCTTTTTTATGTGCGCTCACGTTTAAAACTAGGAGTAAGAATTCTCGCGTATAGGGCCACCAGTGAGTAGGCAACCTGCTTTCTTTGACACCCGATTCTAAGACACCGAAAATAATAGTTTAACATGAGCCAAATGAAATGCCAACATTTTCAGCAACTTTTTTGCTAATTGTCCATAACTATTTTTCCATCTTTTTGGTGCTATTGTCAGTTTTTGATGTGGTTGGACACTCAGGAACCTCGTCATCCTCAACATCTTCGCGGACCTCCTAGAAACGCATGTACAGCTTCTAAATACTTGTTTTACTCATAGAAGAATTACCAATCTTCTCCAGTACGGTGCTGCACCTTATTTTATTCTTAAGGCAAAACTTAATGCAAATTCTTTGATCCATTCTTTTACAAAAGTGAGCAATCGCCATGACACCGAAACACTTTATTGACACAATAAACTAAAAACCAATGTGGCTGTAGTGGTCAATATACATTTGGGAAAAGATTTATGAATAAAATTTATTTGAAATTTGGACTTCTATAAGACGCGAAATTAAAAAATTTCCCGTACTGTTTGATTATACCTCGTATTTTACTTCGAATATACCAAGGTGACTTGAGTGAATTCCAACATTAAAAGATATCATATCAAAACTTATTCGACTACTTTATAATTTATCCCTTAATATTTTGACAACAAGAATCTTTCTTAAGTAATTAGGATACCCTAACCGAATCAATTTCTCGCTGATAGGACTTATTATCGAAGCACAAAACGAACTAACAGAGACTCTGAGGAAAGATCTAGAAATCTGGCTTATATAATAATACTATATAGAAACGGCGTATAGCACGGCCTTTTGTGGCTGTGTATCTTATTATGGGCCTACAAATTTTCATCATCAAGACGAAACTTTTCAATTATGAATTATAAATTATGCAAAAAGAGTTTTCTAAAGAAACGAGCTCGAACCATTGGAGCTTAAACGGAATATTGGAGATGAAAATTTTCATTACGAACAGCGATTAGTTTATGTTTTGTATTCATTATTATAGAACAGACTGTGTATGGTTTCGAAATGTGCATTGAATTTCTTATTTTTCCACGTTATTTTGAAACAAACGTGATTGAAAATTGATGTGTTAGTTTCGTATAAAACTGCTTATAGACGTGTTTAAGTTGCTTATATTCAAATTGCTTAACAAAATATTGGTAAGGGTAGATGCGTACATTTCTGGTATTTGGTGGAGCCTTTATCAATACCCTTTCGCAAATTGCATAATTACAGCGGCTTGCGAGGCCGGCGCTCAGTAACTGCGTTACCACCTAGATTGTTTAAACAATTTGAAAATTTTCTATACAACGTGCCTATGTAGCATTGAATTCCTACCTTATTATACGATATTTGATATTTAAATGCAGTTTAAGAAGCTATTAACGGTGAGACAATTTATGAAGATGGACTCAAATGCAAACAATTAGGTATTTATGTTTTAGGGCTTATAACCTTAATTAACTCACCCCTTCCCACCCCTTCATTAAATCATCTCTAGATTTTTTAAGCAATTTGAATATCTTAAATATCTTAAAGCAGTTTTGGAAGAAATTAAGACATAAATTTTCAACAAATCGTATATGCTGCGTAAAAGCAATACTAACATCTACATTTATTTCAATGTATGGAATAGTGCAAATAGCTAGTACTAGAGACGATTTAATAAATGGGTGGGAAGGGGTGAGTTAATTAAGGTTATAATCCCTAAAACATAAATACCTAATTGTTTGGATTTGTGTCCGTCTTCATAAATTGTCTCACCGTTAGTAGCTTCTTAAACTGCACTTAAATATTAAATATTGTATAATAGCGTAGGCATTCAATGCTACTTATGCACATTATATAGAAAATTTTCATATTGTTTACTCAGTCTGGGTGGTAACACAGTTGTTAAACGTTGGCCCCGTTTTGGCCCGTGTCGTCATGCAATGTGCGAAGTAGAGGATATTGACGAAGGCTCCACCAAATGCAAAAAAAACGCGCATCTACCCTTACCAATATTTTTTAAGCAATTGGAATATCTAAAACACGTCTATAAGAAGTTTTCAATTAACACATCAATTTTCAACAAATAGTATACGTATGCTGCGTAAAAGCGGTACTAAAATCTACATATAATAATTATTGAACCTTTAATCTGATATTCCAGTTTTCTCCAGATATTTGTGAATGAATATTATTGGATTTGGCTGGTCTTGAAAACCCTACAAGCGACTGTTGATTATTTTCGGGCTCATATGCAAGGATCCACGATTCGTCGCTTGTTACGATTTTGAAGCACCACGATTGTATTTTGTGACAATCGCCTTTTTTTACCAATTATCGAATAATGTGGAATCCAGTGCGAGTAAATCTTCTTAACAACCGTTACTGAATATATGCTGGTCCCAGTAATGCCCAAGGATGTGCCAAACTCGCAATGAGTCACATGACAATCTTGAAACATCAGTCCACGCACAGCATCAATATTTTCCGGAACAACAATAGATTTTGGACTACTTTCATGAAATTCGTCGTTGAGCGGGCTATAGTCACGACTGAATTCGACAAACCATCGTTAAACACCGGCCCTTGACAGTGCTTCATCGCCGAATGTCGAATTAAGTTAATCGATGCCACAGGTTGTTCTATAGGCTACCAAATGCTCGTTCAATTTTATATGAAACATTTTTTTGTAAAATTACAATTTAACGTATTTACAGCGTGCTTTTTGCTTTGTAAAATTTGCGATCCATTTTCTCGAAAACGGCTATTGTACTACATTAAAGTTAAAAGTTAAAAAAATAAAACTTGGAGATGCCCTTGCATAAGACCCAGAGATTTCAATTCTGCATAAAGCGGACGCAGGAAAAAGTGACTCAAAAAGGGCAGTGGGGAAAATGTAAGCCAAAAATGACAGTAGGCCGCGCCAAAGTGGGACATTAATGGTAAACGAATTTATGGATAGACGAATTCACAAGGCCAAGGCAGTCTGGCTCTTTTAGAAATTAGCCGAAAAGAGAGACAGGAGCCATCGTAGGCCATGGCGCCGCAGACAAATACTGGGAAAAAATTAGTCAAGACCAACCGTAAGCCGCGAAAAATAGGACAACGAAATAGGGGATTGATTGATGGGTAGGCGATTTATAGACTAATTTTGATTAATTTCCCATAAAAAACTATTATGCTAATTGAATTTAATAGACGAGTTAGAAGGTGACAGTCGAAATTAAAAGATTCCACTTTAGTTTTATGCAAGATAAAACAAAACGTAGGACCAGAATATGAAAGATAGGGTGGCGTTCACGTCCACGAATTTTTATAGCTGGGTTGGTGAACTTAATAAATTGAAAGCTATTTATTTAGTAAAAACTCACACCAGTTATATTGTCACCAAAACAACCCAGAATGCCAGACGGTTGGGTTCCCTCTTCTTCTGGCATTGACCACCTCGTTTTCACATCGAAGATGTAGATCTGCTGGGGGAGGATTAGAAAATATTTATGGGCGAGTAAAAAGAGAAAGCGAAATGTTGAAGGAAGTTAGACATATATATCGGTTTGTTGTTTTTTTAATGTTTTTTTTTTACATTAACCTCCTAGAATTTAGTTTAGATTTCGCATAGTGTTTCGTTGTGGTGCTTACGAGAACAAACGTTCTTTACATTGCGATTATGCCTGCTGCCAAAAGTTAGATTTGAACGTCCTAAGAGAATTATACTGATTGAGACTTGCGAAATGCTCACTGTAAGACAATTAGACAAAACTCTAAATGCGTCTAGTTTGCGCTGGCTTGGGAGTATCCTTTTATTTGATATTAGGGCATTTGGTATCCAGCTCAGCGGCGGTAGTTATTGGTGTTGCCGTGATACATAGACAGGGCCTGGACGAAAATTTTCTGATAAAATCTTTAAGAAGGGACAATTTTTAGCTTACGTTCTGCATATGTTCTGCATTCGATGTAAACAAACAAAAAGCGCGAGTAACATCTGTCCAAAGCAAAACAGCAAAAAACCACTGTCATGTGTGTGAGCGTTATGCTGCCTTGAATAGTTGGTTCTGCCCCCCCCCCCTCCGCCTCCCCCCAGCTCTCTCTTTCTGCCACCCCCCTCTCTCTCTCTCTATTTATTAAATATCAATTCTTGATTTATTTAAT
>WYDF02281616.1:0-45719 GCA_009867245.2 Adranes taylori | reverse complement strand
GCTTACATATGTTCACACCGAATAAATCTCATTAATTGCAAAATTCAAAAATGTTACCTAGTTACGACGAGATCTCGTTTCGACGCATTTGCGTACTCATCAGGCAAGTGCATGTAACAGTTTCAATCTAATGGTACATTGTAAAAAAAATCGCATTGGACTTTTTGGTAAATTTTTGTTGCCGTGTTCAGTCTATAGTCGCTTAAAAGCGTGTATCTTATTCATTGTACAGTTAAAAACAGTTTTGTTAGTAAAAATTCCAATATCTGCAATTGATAGCAAATTGGTTCGAGTTACCAGTAAATAATATGTAAGTATACAAGATGTATACATGTCATCATTTCCTGTACTTGTATGAAATATAACATTTGACTTTAAATCTCCGAAGTAAGAATTAGATTGAAACTGTTACATGCACTTGCCTGATGAGTACGCAAACACGTCGAAACGAGATCTCGTCGTAAGTTGGTAACATTTTTCAATTTTGCAATTAATATTAAGTTATTACAAATTAGAATAATGACATTTATTCAGTGTGAACATTCGTAAGGTATTGTGTAATTCTTACCTCAATTTTATTCTTGCTATACTGGGTGTGTCCACTGAAGTATATCTGAAAGGAAGTTGTCAGTGGTTGTCATAGCAATGAGTAAATAGGTTGTCATAGCTTACATAAAATGACTAAATGCATGATCCACCGGTGGCTCACGCCGTCCGAAGGAGCAACTGTAGATGTACCACAGTACAAGTCGGCGTCATCATGTTAAATCACTAACTGAGAAACTGTAATGCCTTGTATAATGGTGTTTTTAATTAAATAAGTTCTAAACCAATTCGCTTACTGGGTCTTTTCAGATATACGTTAGTGAACCAAATGACTTGTATAGTCATTCGGATACTTATTCCGTCAAATAAGTATCCGGAATACTTCAGGATGTTTTCATTTTATAAACTCGCGTGAAATAATCTTTTTTTCACTTTAAGATGGCAGCACTACTTGTAATGTATAATATGAGCGCGATCTTGTTTACATCTAGTGATTCTATTAGTCAACCATAAACGTTTCTTTTTATGTGATTTTTATGCTGAATAAAAATATTGAGCGTATGCTGGAATGTTTTATTTCCGACGGAATTTTATACAAAGTCTTTAAAGAAGTCTTAGGAATTTGATGGAGATTTGCCTCATGGCCACTAAACCGCTCGAAATTGTCTTGTTGATAATGCACGTAGCAGCTTGGTTTGTTGCGAAATGGTTGAAATATATCCGAACAGGACATCGGATAGAAGTTGTTAAAAACATGGTCTATGGGTCTAGATCCGATCCTGTATTCAAAAAATCACGAAAGCCACAACATGAGCTCACGAATATGACATACACAAATCAACAGGCTGTTACATAAGCCAAAACCAAAGTGAGCAGATCAGGGTTTGACTACTGGTATGGTGCTAACTCTTAAAAAGACAATTAAAAAATAAAATATATGTCCAAAAACTATTAAATACAAAGAAATATTAAAAAATAAAATTAAAACTATAAATTCTAATCTGAATAATATTACCAATAAATGTTTTCGGTAAATAGAGAAAAAAATAATAATTTCTGCTCTTATCATAGAAACAAAGAGTAATTTTTAAGCTTCTAGGCGTTTTCGGAACAAATCAGACAAGGCCATAATTGTGGCGAAAAATGCAACGAATGTTCTTGGTCAACATCCGTTTTCTTCCCGATATGTCTGTCGGACTTTTTCTTTTTTCCAAAACTAAAATGACCACCTCGTAGAAGCTGTTTTGATTCATTTGAATTTATAAAACAAAATTCGATGAAGGAGCTAAAGGTTATCTCGGATTAATCGTTGACATATTTTGTAAATAATTAACACCGAGTAACCTAACTACGACAAGCAAATAAATTTCGCTGATTATAACTTCGATGAATTATAACCCGCTAATTTGATGAATAATATAATTTTGTGTTAGTAGCAGAAATACAGATACAGATAACCTACCTCATTGCGTGCCGGTACTTTACATTCTATGAGAGATGGGACTAGTTGTACAGACTATCGTGAATATACCGAATGGGGTATCAAAATAATACCTTACGTATAAGCATGTTTCCATTTATTCAATTTATACAGGGTGCGGCACTAAAATCCGGACAAATTAAACATTTATTTGAAACAATTTTTATTGCAAAAATAGAGTAGTTTATAATTATTTTTTTGTATTAAATTGTTTGTTTGGTCATAAAAAACACATTTACTCAATATAAGCCCCCTCTGCTTGAATGACCGCCTCCATTCTTACTCTGAAGCGTTCACAGGCCAGATTTAATGAGTCACGGTCCATATCGGCGAATACAGCTTCAATAGCGGCTCTCAATGACTTTTGGATGTCCGGACTTGTTATTGACCCTTTCAACCATGCTCCATACATAGAAGTCCAAAAGATTTAAATCTGGAGTGTTGGGTGGCCAAAAGTCTTTGGACCAAACATGTCGACGTTGTCCGACAATCAATTTTGCACCAAATGACTTGTGTGCGGCACACTGTTCTGCTGGAAAACAAATGCATCACACTTGTTACGTACACTTTCCATCGACGGCTTCACCACATTTATAAAAATTTCCAAATAAACTTCATTTGTGACATTTTGCCTGTGTTAAAAAAATGCAGTGGTATGACATCACACTCACCGGACACAACACTTAACACGTGAACATTCGGCGAAAATTTCACTCTGGAAACAATTCGACATCTTTAGGACCATGGGCGCGCCTGCGATTATTCCTTCAGCTGATTTTCGCATAGAGAGCAAAAAATTTTTCGTCAGTAAACCTGAGGCGTCCGCCAGCATTGCTTCGCAAAGAACACAAAAGCAGGTTACAACAGTCAACTCGCTTTTTCCTGGCACCTTGGGAAAGCATCTGCCTCACTTTAATTGCATAAGACTTGTAGCGCTGGTCCTCCTCCACGATTCGACGCATAGCTTTTTCACTCACACCGGCAATCCACAATAATTATCGAATCGATTGCCATGGATCCTCAAAAATCAGCTCCTAAGCCTGTTGAATGATTTCGGGCAACCTGACAGCGCGTCCCTTCGAAACAGTTTTCCCTGACGGTGTTTAAAACCTTCGTTGAACTTCTCCGACTCGTTAAAATTCGCGACGACATCATAAACAGTCGACATTGGGTACCCTAAGAATCGAATGATTTCTGTCGCAGAACGCCCAGCGCGAACACTTTAGATAATCACGGCACTCCGCAATTGATTTCAACATTGCGATTGTTTTGAGGTTAAGAATGTTTAGTATATGTGCCAAGCTATTTGGACGCTATTGTGTCCGCGACCTCTCAAGTGGTTTTGAACGGTGAGAAATTCAAATGACTTTTGTCTGGCGTTTGGCGCCGCACCCTGTATATAACTAAAACTTTTGATCCACTCCGTATAAAGTTGAAAATGCAAGTAAAATATAAAAACGCTAAGAATAAATGACTAGTGCACATTGTATACAATGCCCAGATGTCCAGACAAAAGAAAGAAAATGCCAAACAAAGAAATAATTGTAAACTATTGAGAAATTTCTGATCTTTATTGAAACAAAGAGGCGCTGCATCCAGTCACATGCAATATAAAATTACATTAAACATAAATCAATGGTTATGTTTATTTAGAGAATGTTGTTCATAACAATAAAGCAAGCAGTATGTATAAAAATTGTTACATGCACTAAAATAGATCCGTAACTATCAAAAAACAAAAACTAATTAGGTTAATCGTTGTAAATATATTTAGACAAAAAGGCTTCAGAAACGGAAGCAAAATAATGAAGGAGGTAACGACTAGGAGTCTCATTTCTTCTCAATTTGTACAATAAATGTAAGCTTTAATAAATCTGAATACAATAAATCTTAGCCTTAAATACAGAAAAATGTTAGTTTTTAATAAAAAATTTATATTGATCTATATGAAATGTCTTAATTCATTTCTTATTCTCAAAACATAAATCAGTGGCTTAGCACTCTTTAAATGTAAATAAAATGAGATTAGTTCAATACCTGCTTCAAATTCTAATAAATAATTCGTGGACGTGATCGCCACCCCATCTTTCATATACTGGAAGCCCTACGTTTTGTTACATTTTGCATAAAACAAAAATTAAACCTAGTAATTTTGATTGTCATCTCATAACTCGTTAATTCAATTTGCACAATAGTTGTTTAGGGTAAATTAAATAAAACTTTCGTGACTTAAAAATCACCTACCCATTAATCCCCCGGTTCCCGTACCTGCCTACGGCCATTGCCGCGGCCTATGACCGCTATTGACTCACCCTTTCCCAGAATTTACCTACAGCGCGGATAGCTCCGGTGTCCGATTTACCATGGCCTGAGCTAGCCCTTGACTCTTTTTTTGACTAATTTCTAAAATAGCAGACTGCTGTGCAAGGCTAATGCCTTGCATACTATTGTTTTATCTGTTGTTTAATCAGCGCATGATTTTACCTGATTTGAACTGAGTTGGTCTGATTTCATCAGATTTTAACTGATTTGATCGAATTTGATTTGATTTGTTTTGATTTGATATGGTTAGATCTGATTTGTATTTATTTGATGTAATTTATTCTGATTTTATGTAATTTATTCTGATTTGATGTAATTTGATCAGATTTGAATTGATTTGATCTGATTCGAACTGAATTCAACTGAGTTGCATTGATTTGATCTAATTTGAACTGATGTGATTAGATTTGAACTGATTTGATCAGATTTGAATTAAATTGATCTGATTTAATCTGATTCGAACTGATTTCCACTAATTTGAACTAATTTGATGTGATTTGATCTTATTTGACCTGATTTGATCTGGTTTGATCTGATTTGATGAGATTTGAACAGAGTTGATCTGATTTGAAGTGGTTTGATCTGATTTGATCCAATTTGATTTGATTTGTTCTGATTTGATTTGATCAGATTTGAACTGATTAGATTTGATCTTATTTGATTCGATTCGAAGTAATTTGATACTGTTTGATCTCATTTGAACTGATTTGATCTAACTTGATCTGATATAATACATAACTTGATCTGATTTCAAGAATATGTGTTCCCGTTTTCCCGCAATAAGACCGCGGCTTTACTGCGGCCAACGACATGACCTAAGCCGCAGTCCTTATTGACCAGCCTAACAAAATTTCAAATATGTGTTCCCATATTCTCATATTCCCTTATTCCCGTATACTAGTGTTCCCGCATTACGGTCCTAATTACCACGGCCTGTGGCCCCGGCTTTGCCGCGACCAAGGATATGGCCTAACAACATTTCAAGAAAATATGTTCCCATATTCCCGGGTTCCTGTGTTCCCGCTTTAGGTATATATAAGCACACACGTATTCGAACGTCGTCAAAAATTTCAAAAATATGTGTTACCAAATTTTCGTGTTCCCGTAAGACCAAGACAGGTTGCTAATTTCTAAGAGCAACCTGTCTTGGTCTTATGAATTTGGCGTTTTGGCGCGGTCTACTTCCCTTTTTCACTTCATTTTTCCCCACTACCGCTTTTGAGTCACTCTTACTTCGTGTTCGCTTTGCGTAAAATTGAGCTCCATGTGCTTTAGCTTGAGCTCCCACTTGTTCCCCAAGTTTTACTTTTTATCTTTCATAGTAACCGAGGTATTTAATTAAGTACGATCAAGTAAATTGATTGCAAACTTTACAAAATCTTAAAAAATACCCTATATATATCTTAGTTTGAAATTTTAGAAAAAAATGTTTCAAATTAAATTGAACGAGCTTTTGGTGGTCTGTAGAATATAGTTTATTCAAGTGTCCTATTTTTTATAGTTTCTGAAATATATTAAAAAGTTTGTCAAATTTTAAATGTGGCAACATCGGCATTACATTTATTCAATTACGAAAGCAGTTTATATGTCTCTACAGCGTAAAATGTTTTTTCCTGTAACTTTGCATATGTGAGCTATTTATTACGTATGCTTATATGTATATCATATGATTGTTGAATGTCGGTTGCCATATCAACAAGTTACAAACTTTAGGTTATTAAGGGTAATATCTTTGAAATGATAAGTGCTACACCCATCATATGTGGTATCATTGTAAAGAAAATAGGAAGGGCTACCAAAATATAAGAAAATATACAGGGTCTTACTAAAAGTTAAAAAAAAATTATTGCTCAATATCTGTCAAGTCTATTCAGTTGCCCACACTGGCAAAATTGAGGCTCCCTGGTCTTACATACGTTCCCCAAATTTAATTTTCCAGCTTTCATAGGAACCGAGAATTTAGAGTAGTACACTTTTTTTCAAGGTCAAATTACTCCGGCGCTATGACATGCGATATTTTGAATTAATCGCTTGAGTATTAAAGGAACTTTCGACACATGAAATTAAAAAAAAAAAAATGGCGAAACTTTTCGAGAAAATGGACCCTAAAGTTAGCAAAACCAAAAACAGCCTGTATATGTATTAAATTGTGATTTTTGAAAAAATGTTTCAAACAACAGCGACGGGCCTTTATGTAGTCTATACAATAAAGTTTATCCGAATGTCCTATCTTTTATCGAGATATTTCAAAAAGTTTGTTTAGCAGCTTCAAACGTGACAGCACCACTTCCTATACAATTTTACAACATAGGACTTTTTTTATTCAACGCATAATACAAGGCGCTATATGTGTACAAAATTTCAATCTCCTAGTTTGAATACAAAATTTCTGAACAAAAACAAAATGGCTCCTGCCCGCCATATTGGTCTTATAAAAAAAAATGGAAAAAACTGTTCTGCGGGCTCATAGTCTACACCCGTCTACCAAATTTCATCCAGATCTGTCCCATAGGGAAGGACAAATTCTTGAACATACTTTGTTGCGCAAGAATTTTTTTTTTAGAAAAAACTTTTTATATGAAAAATTGTTCCTTATACCCTCTTATGAATAACTTATGCCCTCATAGAATTTCGACAGGGAGATAATGCAAAATTGTTCCTTAAGATTGCCAACGGATCAAAAAATGCTTTTTCATTTGACCGAAAAGTGGCACGGTCCACCCGACTATCAGAAGTTGACTTATTCCCAGCTAATTTCATATAAAAGAACCCACTCAAGCGATCACCAGACGCGTTTTGGGCCTTGTACTGATCGTTTTCGAGTGAGCAAAATCGCACGTTTCGATGAGCATAATTCTCCTTGAATGATCAAGTCTATTTTCTTGAACAGTGAGCGAAAAATCGCAGTCTGGATTCTGATTTGTTCAAGTAGTAAATTTTGTAAACATCAGGTCAGGTATATATTACGATCCTGCTTTAATAAGATCAATTCTGTCACAGATCGTCTACAATCTGTTTAGGCAATAACTATCAACGCAGTGCACAAAATGACAAAGTAGAAGCTTCATGCGCGTTGTATTTCGCATAATTTAAAGAGCTCTTAAGAACATACTCTTGCCGATTGGTGTAAGGAAGGTAATGGCCCAGAAATATAATCAGAGTGCTTCAAAATTCGAATACAATATTGCCACAGTTGACAAATTTTGGATCTATGAGTATGAACCCTAAATTAAAGTCCACTGTATGGTGTTTCCAAGATGAGTCAAATTTAACCAAGGTCGTTCGCATATTGAAGCATATGGTCGCCTGTTTTTTTTTTCTTCGGAAAAAGGAAATAAATCTCAATCTTGGTTTTAGAAAATTGTAGAACAGTCAACTCCGAATAATACACACACAACAATTTGTTTGCCAGAAGTCTTCGAAGAAAGAACCCTCGGCGCCGGCTCAATCTCCATCGATTTAATGTGTACGCAGTTCGGCTCAAATTACATTTTGGAACGCCTTGAATTGTTGAATTGATAGGTTATCCGCCGTACAGTTTAAAACTTAATAATTTTCGGCGACAGAAGAAAGGGTAAATACGTTTAAAATCCATGCCTACACCATCTTAAGAAAACTAGCTCTAACGTATGCAAAAATGAATCGAATATCACGGAGAATTTTGTAAACCAAAATAATGTTATTAGTTTTTCGTAATAAATAGAAAAGAACCCTAGTACAAAGATATATTATAGAGATATTTTAATATAGCATGTAATTTGGAACATTCCTAATTACGTGTAATTGTGTAAAATAAACTAAGATAGATAGAATAGGTAGGTAGGTCTGAAGCGACTCACCTCCAAAAGTAGTACACGCTTTTGCTGGAAATGCATCAGATGACAAGCACGGAGTTCTTGATTGTGATGATATTGTGAAGAAGTAGAAGAAGTGGTAGGAGAAACAGAACAAATCGGTTGTTTTATTCCGCCAAAAGATCTCGGCGATGATTGTTGCTGCTGTATACAACCATTGCTACTATGCCCAATGTGAGCAGGCGAATGATGCATATGACCCTCTATCTCGCTTAACTGCCGTGAGCGAACCATCACCATCAAAAATACACATGCGCAAGCAACACAAAACCAAAAATTCTAGGATACTTTGACGTTTATGTATTTATTATAATTGAATTTATTTTGTTTTAGCACAATTTGTTTTATTAAAATGGTAAATAAAAAATTCGTGGACGTGATCGCCACTCCATCTTTCATATACTGGAAGTCTAACGTTTTGTTATATCTGGCATAAAACGAAAGTTGAACCTTTTAATTTTGACTGTCACCTTATAACTGGTAAATTCAATTTGCACAATAGTTGTTTAGGTTAAATAAAATAATTTTTTAAATGAAAAGGTGTTAATTAGAAACATGATATGTACATATGAGAGATAAAGTTAGAAAAAACTATCGATGAACCGCGCGGGTGGATTTCTGCTATCAGGTATCAAAAGCTTTATCAACACCCATATTTTACAGAACGTCATTGTATGTGTGTAAGTGAATACACACTAACTCTGTTCTGAACCTATTTCATCGGTTATAAATTATTTTTTTAAATCTTTTATGTACGTTACAACATTGATGGGCGACATATGCGATGTGTTTTTAATTCAATTGAAATAATTCCTAAACTAGATCTAATTTAACGATTCGCTTCTACAAGAACATTCCAACAACTGAAATGCTATTTTTGGACTAATTAACACCTCTTACAAATTAGGATGAGCCTTGTGTTTCTACCAATGAAGCGAGGGACACTAACAAACAAAGTACACCCCGTTTAACACTTGCATTGGGTTTTTTTCTGAGAAGCATCGAACCATCTTAAAGATGGCCAAAGTTATTTCTGCAGTGATCTTAATAGAAAGGCGACTTTGCCACGTTTGAAGTTTAACAAACACAAACATAAGTAAACAAATTATATATATATATATATATATATAATTCACTTCTTTGCCAATGAACACTGTGTAAGAAGACATCGTTGTCAATTTGTATTTAATAAAATTATTTTTAAGGATAAATATGATTCTATTTTTATACATTTTACCAATTGTGACAGAAATATGGAAATCTTATTTATTGAATGAGATTTTATATCAAAACAAATATAAAAATAAATGTAAGCACGTGTGAAACTGTCTTTGGATGTAATTACCAGCATAACTTTGGAACGCCTAGATCGATTACCAGCAGACTTCATACACTTACGAATATAGACTTATACAGTAATGTAATAAACTTCTTAGAAATGGTAGTCAGGATAGAAAAGGATACATTCTAGTTATTTATAAACAGTTATTATCAGATCAAATCAATAAAATAGCCAAACTTTAAACAATATTCCTAAATATGATTAAAATAATACATGATGGGAATTTAAAGATAATGTGCGATCAGGACTCCAATAGTCGTAAAATCGGCAAAGATTTTAGGTGCACTACAAGTTAGACCCTGCTTTAAAGTAAACAAAACAATGAACTATCTGTATTTTATATTTGATATTTCACACCTTGGAACAAATTTTAAAACATTTTGAGAAAAAACGATGTTCACTCTTCAAATAATATAGAAAGTGTGTCCTAGAAAATTGTCGTAAACTTATAGGAAATAGATTTAGGAAACACTATATCTAGAACTATAGTCAAAACAACTATTTAACAGTCATACTTGTATATCCGAATTGAAAAAATGAAAGAATAGTATGCTACAAAAAATTTTGTAAGTAAGGCTTAGCTGTAAGTAAGGAAGTAATTCTATGTAATGATCGAGATTGGAAATGAATGATTCCATTTTTCCAAATCAGAAGATTAAACCATAATCCACTGAAAAAAAACATCAACAGGAGGGGGAGGGATGTTGATCCAACAAGAGACCAAACCCTTTCGCCCCCTTTACCCTTATAGGCGCTCATGAAAAGACATGAATGATTAATTGAAATGTGGTACTTCAGGTTTGTAGGAGAGAAAACAAAAAAGAATTATATGCAGCAAATATTTGATTCGATGTTTACGTAGACTTGTTTTGTGTATCCTAAAACAAGTAAAACCTTTTGCAAATTGTCTAACCAGTGTGATTACGTTTACATTTTAAATATTATCTACTTTGGGGGAATGCAAACTAAAATAACTCAGATTAAAAAATGTATATCAAGAACAAATTATGATGTCATGTTATCGCGGAGACAAGCAATGTCTCTATTGCCGAAATGAATCTGACGAACTATAGAGTTTTCAGGTGCAATCGTAATAGTAATACTAGTGTTAAAAAACGTGGAGATGGAATACTTACTGCGGTTAAAAAAAGTTTAAAACGCGCGAACTAGTTCCATTGCATACACATACAGTGGAACTAATTCGCATTACGTTTTTAGTTCGCCTTGCATCAATTGTTATTGGGATATCAATTGTTATTGGGAAAATTTCTTTTATTCTTGGAGGGGTACACATTCCTACAAATTCAAATGAACAGATCTAGAGAGGTCATGTTAGTAGTGTGAGGATCTGGTACTAAAGAATAAACATTCATCCTTCTACTGATTGGTGACTACAATTTGACGAATATGAAATGGTTGTTGAAGCATGATGACTTCGAGCCGCAGCTCGTTAATGACGGAAATAGTAACAGTAATTGTAGTACAATTGGGATGATCCAGGGATTTGGATTCTTAAATCTGCTACAAAGAAACATAGTTCCGAATCCCAGAGGCGCGTTCTTAGGCTTAGCGTTCACTAATATGGAGTGTATTACAATTGTTAAATCCGACGATCTAATCTTTGATGACACATCGCGATTATGAATGTAATATAAAGTTTTTAAACTGTCTACCATCGCTGAAGATTGAATACAAGTACAAAGATTTCCAACATTCCGATTATGACTCAATCAATGATTAGTTCGCTAATATCGACTGGTGTGAATTATTAAGGGCTCTTTATGTTAACACTGGTACCGGAATATTTTATTCTAAGTTGATCTATGCAACTGAAACTTTTGTTCCCCTTAAAACACGCACTACTTTTGCGCATTGGAATTGAGAAATTTAATTTTCTTGAAGAATCAGGCTCATAATGTTTACAAAAAACTAAACTGCAGAGCGATTATGACTAATTTACTAATCGTAGAAATAGCTGTAAAGTTTTGACTCAAAAATGCTATAACGAATATATCAGAAAAACTGTCGTTTTATAAAAAGTCAAATCTATTTGATTCCCAATCTATAGCCGATGTCTTATCCGATTATTTCTCATTCGTATATACAACTTGATTGAGTATGATTGGGCCATCAAATGGCCCAATCACTTCCAACTTGCCTCAGTATGACCCGGTCGATTTTAGTTCGCTTAGTTTAAAACTTCGGGCGAAGTGCTAGAAGCAATTTAAAATCTTGATTCTTATAACTCCACCGGCCCAGACGGTGTTAGTGCAGTATTTATTAAGAATTGTAAATACACATTAACGAGACCTCTGCAAATTCGTTTTAATTGTTCGCTCAAATCCGGTATATTTCCTTCAATTTGGAAATGCAGTTTCCCATTATTTAAAAATGCAACAGACCAATATAGAAAATTATAGAGGTGTAACGATTTCTTCGACCATTCTTCGAAAAATTTTCGACTATCAATGATTTCAATTAAATCAATGATTTGGAAAACAAGAAACATATCCGATAAATAACATGGCTTAACGCTCGGTAGATCAATTGAAACTAACATACTATCCTATCAAAATTACATTTTGGAAACCTTTCAAAATAGAAAAAAATAGTTCATTCGGTGTACACCGACGGATTTAGAGTATGTGAAAGTGTGCGATTTCACTTCTTCCCAAATTAAGGTTACACCCGGGGTTGGGCAGAGTACTCAGAGGCCCTATATTCTTTAATTTGTTCATCAACGACTTGGTCGATAGATTGTCTCAATCTGAGTGCCTTTTGTACGCTGACGACCTTAAGATCTTTAAAGTGGTGGAGAACATCGGTGAACAAGATAGTTTACAGGAAGGCATAGACGCTCTTAGTACTTGGTGTCGAATTAATTGCTTACCCCTAAACACTGATAAATGTACTGTAATATTATTTAACAAAAAAAAACCTTGATTATATACAAATATACATTGTATAACACAGTATTAAAGTAAGAGTCTGCATTCAAAGATTTGGTAATCTTGATTGATCAACGTTTCGAATTCACTAAATACATTTATAATATAACAAATAAAAGTTTGAATATTCTTGGCTTTATTACTTGTTTCGCAGAGATGTTTAACCCGTTCTCATTTTGTCATTTGTACAACTCTTTGATTAGACCTATTCTCGAAACTTCTTCTATATTAGGTCTCCTCATTGAGTATTCCTCAATAACTGATTATCTTGAAGATAATTTGAATGATTTGATCAATATGTTATAATCAGTCTACCTACAGTAGGTAGACTTAACATTTTTTGACGTGTTCCATATACTGTATAGTATCTAGTCATATGTATATTAGTACAATAAGTTGTAATGTATGCTTATGTAAAGGAATGAATACACGATCTATTTATTTATCTATCTATTTCAAATCGAGCCGTTGAATAGGACCAAACAATTGTTTTTTAGACATTATGAAGCATAAATTGGGTTTACCCAGAGTAACAAAGGATGTGTTGATGCTCGCTGTCCTGAACTTGACGTGTTTGTGGGTCAGAAGAAATCAAGCTGACTTGCGCTTTTTGTATAAGCTTGTAAATGGCATTGTAACTAGTCCCTCCATTCTTTCCGACATGTACTTTAAAATATTTCAGAGGTATACTAGCGTCAAAGCCCTATTAATGGAGCGACACTATTCCACCAGCTATGCGTACCATAGTCCTCTTCCACACATGGCACGTTTATATAAACTCTACCTGCCAAAATTGACTTTTTCAATCTTAGCTTCATTAAACCTATTTATAATCTAGCATTGCGGGATGATAATAGATAACAGATGATGGTACATTTTCCGATTCCTTATTCATTAGCGTTATTACATTGATGATTTCCTTGATGTATGCACTTACTGTTTGCAATATATAAATTATTCTCCTAATTATTTGTTGCTTTTATGTACTTGCTCATAAGACAAATGTTTTTACACAGTTGTAAAGGGAGTGATCCCGTTAAACAAATATATAAATAAATAAACATACAAGATGTGTAATTTTTTCTGTAGATGTTTAATATATAAACATTGATATATTTATTACTTTTTATTTTCTCTACATATATAGTTCCCGTTATCCCTGCAAAAATCGGGACTATTATATTACATACTCCGTTTTTTTTTGTTATATTTGTCAGAATCAGTCTAGAGATTATTTAAAATTTATTTCGTATGGCAGAAACATTGTCAATCTCTATATCGTTTTTATTTCCATTAGATAAAATCAAATCAAATTGTTCATAAATCAAAATAAATAAACTATGGGATTCCCCTTAGAAACCATACACGAGTACAAAATATAGCCGACAAACATCTCTTATCTAAAAAATGCGGTTGTGAAAACAATCTATTTATAAACACAAATACAAAAAATCCATATACGACATACATTCACATTCAGCTGGCTATATATCTATCCCCTCTTATCTTATTGAACAATCAAAATGCTAATGTATCAAAGACAAGAATGAAAATGTATGAGTCACACATGAAAATATATTAAAATAAAGTTCTGCTATTATTTAGTTAGATTAGTTTGTATCCTAGCTAAACAATAGTCCCAATTGGTCAAGAGAGTTCAAGCAGTGCTAAATAAGACCACAGCAATTGAGAGGGCACCATTTTCGTATGTCGTGGAGTTTTCCTATCTATTTATTACTTACTTAATGGTCTACACCGGTCTAGACGAAGAATACTACTACACACCGAGAAGATATTTTGATAAATACCCTAGAAAGATCAGTGTTTTATAGATAGGAAAAAATTACACGAGCTGTTTTAATAAGTATCTCAGTAAACCTGTTTTTGGGTTCGGATTCCTGCATACGACAACTGATTTATTTGAAGTGTTTTGATAAATATGTCAGAAAATATATTATTTTCGATGTCTTACATACCGAAAAAGCTTTGCTAAGGAAAAATTCTTTTGTATGTTAATAAATACTCCCAAAAGGTCCATTTTTGCTGTCAATTATATCAGTTATCTCTTTTTAATGATAAATCTTTTCTAGTTATTCCTATACATGCTTAGTCAGGAAAAAATGTAATAGTTACGTAAACAGATACTTAATAAAATCTACAAGATATTGTTTCATGTCTGCAGCATTTAATAAAACAAACTTGTGCTATTACAATATTTAAACATACAATTTAAAATAAACACGTACAAGCTTAACAAAAGTTAATAATAATGTTCATAAATGAAGAAATATGCGTTCCTTAATAATTCAACTAATCTATATAAGTAAAAAAACAGTACCAGTAACTAATTAAAATAAAAAATCAAAGAAGTGGTACAATCAATCTTTAAAATGTCATACCTGTTGTGTGGAAGGTGCCTGCTGAGTCGTAACAAACTGTTGCGTTTGTTCATGATGTGTTTGTTGTTGATGGTGTACCTGTTGGACTGATGACGAACCCGGGTAGGGCGGAGGAGGACCGGGATACGGTGGAGGCGGTGGATGCACACGAGAAGCAGAACTAATTTGCGTATTTGAAGTATTACCGGTATTAGCAGCGGGACGTTGAGGTGCAGATACAGCGCCGCCTAAACGCATTTGTTGTAGTTTTTGGTTTTGTACTAAAATTCAAAATAATTATTTATTTTCTATGTTCTAGAAAAATTAATACCTCCAGTTTATATAACAACAGAAGTACAGAATTATTAAAACTTCTTACTTACATTGCATAATTCTTTGATGATAATTAACTGGAAATGTTAATGATACGTTATTATTAGCAGTTACGACACCCACAACGCCATCGTGAGACATTAGTTTTGTTCCAAGAGCCATAGGCCTACCAATTTGAGCCATGTGTTGAATCTGGAATTTAGTATAAAATATTCATAAATAAATCCCGCATAAATTATTCATATAAACTCTGTTTACTTAATATATTGTTGTAATAAGAAAACAATAATAGGTAAACAGTAACTTATAACCAAAATGAAATATTTTTTTCAAGCATCTTATGATGTACGGAGTCCCAGAAGTACCCGACCTGACGTATAGATAGCAATTGTTGTTTGAAAAGAATGACTGATAAAAAGTACCATTTTTAAGCTTAAGTTGGACGTTTCACGACACTACGTCGTTTAGCATTTGCCTGACAACCATCAATAATGAACGCTGTCAGTGAATTTGTAGCATGTAAAAACTTGGCCATCGTTATATGATACAATACTTTCATTTGAAAGGCCTCAGTACAACCAATATTAAAGCAGAGCAAGAGTCTACTCTGGGGGAGTATGCTCTTTCGTTTACAACAACAAAATATTGGACGGCAGAGGTTAAAAGAGCAGTCAAGGTGAACGTCGCAGAGGCCGACCAAATGAGGTGACTACGCCAGAAATGCCGAAGAAATTCCACAAAATGGTATTGGATGAGTGTCCGCTAAAAGTGCGCGAGCTAACAGATACGTACGCTCCTTCGTAGGTATTTCAAAAAGTGATTTTAACTAAAAACTTGGACATGAGAAAGTTGTACGCAAGATAGGTGCAGCAATTACTCCCAATGGAGTAAAAACAGCGTCGTGAGAATGTTTTAATTCAGCGTTTGGCAAAGTTTCACAGCAATAAAGTCGAGTTTTTGCGTCTATTCATAACTGTGGATGAAGCATAGGCTAATCACTTCACATCTGAGATGAAAGAACAGTCAAAACAATGAACTGAAAGGGGATTATCGGTTCCAAAGAAGGCGAAGACAGTTTCATCAGCAGGCAAGGTCATGGCGTCAGCTTTTTGGGATGCGCCTGCGAAAATTTTCATTGATTATCTTCAGAAAGGAAAATCAATCAACGTCGAGTATTATGCGAACTTATTGCAGAATTTGAGTGATGAAAACAAGAAAAACGGCCGCATGTGGCGAAAGAAAAAACACTTTTGTTTCATCGATACAATGCACCAGTTCATATAACCGTTATCGCGATGGACGAAATCAATGAGTTAGCGGTCGAATTGCTTCCTCAAGCACCATATTCGTCAGATTTAGCCCCTTGGGTTATTTTCTTGAAAAAATGGCTCGGTGCTAATAGATTTGCCAACAATGAACAGATGGAGTCGGCGGTTGATGGCTATTTTGAGGAGTTCGACGATTCTCACAATAAACAGAGTATCGAACCTATTCAACACCGCTGGAAAAAGTGTATGGAGGTAAAAGAAGATTATATAGAGAAATAAAGATATGCTTTCCCAATTTTTTTAAGTTTTTTAGGTCGGGTACTTCTGGTACTACTTTCCTTTGTGTTTAGTGGTGACACATTTGATCCATTGAATCTTGACGCATCTGGTAGTTGATCCCCCTTGTGCGTGGTTATAATTACTAGTAGAAAAACGGCACACTAATAAATTGCGAAAAATCAAGATGCGACAGGCTAAACAAAATAAAGGAGTAATATATAAATCATTAAATTAGTTTTTTTAAAGCAAATTATTAGAAGTTAACAAGATACAGCATAAATAATTTGGAATATACCTGCTGTAACATCTGCTGATGAATTTGTTGTTGGGGTGATAATTGCAGTTGCTGTGGTTGCGATTGCGTTTGTAATGGCTGTTGAGGTTGTAAAGGTGGAGGCTGCAACGATAATTGTGGCAATGCACTCTGCTGTACAATTCCCACAGTTGACGTTAACGTTGGCTGTTGTTGAGTGCTAACAGTAACTATACTTTGTTGTGAGGTTGTGCGAGGCGTTACACCGACATTTGAAACCGCCTGTTGTTGCTGTAGCTGTTGTACATGTGATTGGCTAGCAGCAGCTAATGGTGGAGGATGTGGTGGTAACAAGTTGGTCTGTTGTTGGAGTTGAATCTGTTGTGTGGAAGTTGGGACTGTTGTTTGAGATATTGTCGGCGTAGTGATTGTAGTTGATGCGAGAGATTGAACTACGCTAGAAACCGTTGGTAGTGTTTCGGACACTGTACTGGATAGCGGTTGTTGAGGTTGATGAATATTCTGTACTTTTGTAATTGACCTGCAAAAAAGTTTCATAATTGTGTACATATGATTTATATTCAGTAAAAATGTGATTTACAGTCTGTCAAATTAGCATCACGAATTTCTCATTTAAAAGGCCGTATAACTATAATATTATTCACGAATCAATAAAGTAAAATCAAACGTTATCTTGCATGTTGATTAGTACCAGCCAACACGTGATGAGCTAATAATATTAAAACATATACTGAAAACATAATTCCTAGACATCAAGTAAGTAACACATGTTCTCTATGGCTTCGTTAAAAATGGTAAGGTCAGTTTACATCTGGTGATTTTGTTAATCAAACTCAAGCGTATATTCCGACTTTTACAATGAATAAAAATATTGAGCAACGAGTTTTCCCAAAATGTTGTACTATTGAATGAAATTATATCTGCGGACTTGAAAATATTGGGAAAGACCTATGTAAATCAGTTTTATCCAAAACTCAAGCTAACGAGTGAGTGATGCGAAGCATTTAAGGAAGACCAAAAATTACTGTACGAGACGTGTTGAAGATCATCCTTCAACGCCTTCATCTAATGAAAACATCAACAAAGTGATGGAAATATCCCTAGACCTCAACGTATCACACAAAATCGTTCGCATCATGCTTGGTAATTTGGACATGAACACGTTGCAGCTAGGCTTGTTCCGACAGAACTGAATATTCTCCAAAAAGAGCATTGTAAATAAATTGCTAGAGATGCTCGATAGAGCTAGATCTGATCGGATCCTACATTAATTGGATATCTCGTATCTATCAAATTAAATTATCAAGAAAACAATATACTAAGTGTGCAAAACATAAAGCAGCAACGAATATTTTTTTGCCAAATCTTACAGATTTTGATAACGACAATCAGGTATAGATATTGCAAAGTACTTACGCGGACTTTTGTTGTTTTTTCTCGACTTTATCAGGCTCAGTGTCAACGAGGTCCAAAGAATCCAATATATTTGTCTTTTCCCCACCTGTCAATGCATCTAATTCCGGATCTGCGTATTCCAGAATATTGAAATCAGCTCCCATTTCAGCTGTAATAAAATAATTATCGATATAAATAAAGCTGTAAACTGAATAAAGGTAAGAATCCAGGATGAGATATTTTCATGCGATTTTTGTTTCGCGAAACAAAAATTTCACCTATAACAAAGTTTCATAGTAGAAATAACCATGAGAGTAATGAGAGGGAGAGATATTTCGCATGAAATAAGTTTCGTGAAACTTTTGTCGCTCTAATTAATTGCATCCCGTACACACGATATATCATAAAAGATTTTTCACTCACGTGCAGTTTGTGAGTTTTGTTGTCTCATGTCAAATTTTGAGAATATATTGATTTATATTGATTTTGAGGTTATTACGTTTAAATTATTTACTTAACTTGTAACATATATAGAAGATCAGACAACAAAAGAGTGGTAAGTATATATTTTTTTGTTGCAAGTAAATTAATATTTCAAACTATATTTATATAATTGATATAGTGAATAGTATAATTATCTATGTTAAGATTTTTAAGTGTATCATGGTTGAACAAAAAACAAATTGGACAAGAGATTCAATGTTGATGTTAATTATGCTGTACGAAGAACGACCAAATTTATGGGATGTATCTTCAGAACTGTATAAAAGCAGAATTATAAGAAGAAAATCCAAAAATCCATTGAAGAAATTTCAAATATAATGAAGATCCAGGAGAATGATATCAATCACAAAATTCCTAATCTTTGTTGCCAGTTTCAAAGTAATCATCGAAAAATAAAGTGGTCAAGGATCTTCTGTTACGCTGAAATGGGAGTTCTACGACATGGACAAAAGTGTATAACAATAATAATACATGGACAAGTGTCTAATAATAATAATAGCACTATACACTCATTGGCAAGGTTAATAATTAATATTAATTAATTATTTATTGACTAATATTTATTATAAAATTAAATTGTATTAATATGCAATGAAGAGAACGTAAACACAATAAAAAGTGAATTATATTTATATATGTAGATATTATAAAGCTTTATAAACCATTTACATGTAGTTTTATTGCCATGGAACTTCACCTTCTTCTTGAAAATACCTTGCATATTCTAGTTGTACGTCTTTAGCTGTTATAGATCCTCCTATATTGTGATTTATTTGTAGTGGAGATAAATTATAGTGTAGATGATGCCATTCTCCGAGCACTAATGTACCATGCTCCTTATTCTCCACATTAATACTACCAGAAGGTGCATATATCCGTTTTGAACGTGTCATTAAGAAATTATGCATACGCATATTGCTTATACAATTACTGACACTTTATTATGTTCCAACACTATAGGCTTCATCAACAAACGAAATGTAGCAGAAACTATCCCAAACACATTTTCAATTATTCGTCGGGCCCTGGATAACCGATAATTATAGATTCTTTGCAAACCATTCATATTTCTAATTGAGTACGGTTTTATAATATATGTTCTAATCGCAAAAGTGTCATCAGCAACAATCACAAACGGAACTTTCGTAGTACGTTCAGATAAAGCTCTGGCTTCAGGTATATTTAATTGTTTATCCTCGAGTTTTTGTGATAAAGAACATTTATTAAAAATTCCGCCGTCAGAAATTCTGCCAATAGTTCCCATATTTATATACGTAAATTTATAATTTGCATCAGCCATTGCTATTAAAACTTTACTGTGCATCCACTAAATCCACGAAAATTCCATTTAGCTTCATAATCTTACGCAATTTTTAGCGACTCTTTTTCGGTATTCGATGTCTAAAAATACGTAAATAGTATTAATATTGAATTTTCAGTCAACTAATCCGAGAGATCTAGGAGACGATATGAGTGAGACTCAGTTTTCAGATCTTAATGAAAACAGTAACTTGATTGTGGACAACATATTATCTCCACATACTCCACAAGAAGTAGCAAATTCAATTGTCTGAAGTACATCGCCCTCATCCGTATCATCCACCATCAGTCGAGGTCCAAAAAATAAGGTTGATAAAAAGTACATTGTCTTGATGTAATGGCTTAACCAGGAGATTCGTTCGACATTTTTGGAGATCATGTCGCAAATGAGCTACAAACAATGAACGAAAAAGCTCTTGATTTACAATCCCATGCAATGCGACAAATACAACGCATTATACTTATGAATAAATCATACGATTTATGAACTTTGCAACAGACTGAAGCTATTTCGGAAATAGTTATGGACAATTTAGAATATATTTCCAATTAATCATATTTCATTATACTTTCATTCTGAAATAATTAATAAACAATTTTAATACATACTCTCAAATATTCTTCTTTTAATATATTATATATTGCGGAACAGATTTCAGGAATAATTCTTGAAAAAGTACATACAGGTGTACGAAACAAATACATAACTAAATGATAACTGTCCCCTACAATACGTAATTTTTTAATTAATTATGAATGGTAAGCATATAGAAAATATTACCTGTGGCTAAAAACCGCAAACTTAAAGCAAGTCGTTCATCTGCTGGAATTGAATTTCTCATTAATGTATTTTATTTCGCTATCGCATTGTGTATTTTGTTTAACAAACAGCAAAAACCATCTGCAGACATTAGAATAAAGTTTTTGTAGCATTCAGTATCTTCACGTGATACATCTGCCAACAGATTGTTCATTATACTATTATTTTCTCTTCTTTTTATCCACTCGCTTACCCAACATTTATGTTTTCTTTTGAATTTCTGAGATAAAATTGCATAAGCACATATCACGGTCATTTTTTTATGTTTTCTTGGTGTCATTATAATACTAAATTCTAGTTGAAAATAACTCAAGAAAATAGTTTCATGAGTTCATCGTGGAAACATTAAATTTTTGTATAATCAACTGATGATAGAAAAGTTTCGCGAAATACAAGAGATGAGAGATAAAGAAAAGACTGGTTCGTGATACAAATATATCATGAGATTAAAGTCTCATGAAACATTGATATTTTTGTCTCATGATGGATTCGTACCTTAAGAACATTTTCAAAATAGTTGAGTTATCAAAATAACTCCGGCCTCCACAAGAATATCAGAACTTATACGTATCAATAGCCGCCATAAAAATAATTTAAGAAAAATTTTAATTATAACTCCACGTCAGCGAAAATGTTTCAGCCTACTAAGAAAAACGAAAATTTTGGAAATGCATTACGATTTTTTTCATTTTCTTTCATTTTTTTTAAACCATTCTGTTTGGCTAAATATTCCAAACAGGCTGTTTTTTTTATTTACGTAGAGTTGTACAAACGTTAGCATAATATATATCATCCATGAAATGGAAGTTACCTAAACAAACATTGAATAATACCAATATGTGTTAACGAACCATAACAAATATGAGTAAATAAAAAAAATCCTGCGACTTTTACAAGGCAATTAATTAAAAACACTTACCAAGTAACTCATCATCATCATCCAAACCTCCAAAAATATCCCCCACACCTTGTATATCAGCCATAGTACCGTCCTGTTCCAATTTCTCCAATTCGGCAGTAACGTTATCAGGAATTTCTTGTTCACTGCTACCTGCTGCAGGAGTCGATGTGACGTTACTCTCTTGTGCGAGAGGCTCTTGTTTTATAGGAGGCTGAGTGACTGTCGAAGTTGGCGTTTGATTATTATCAGTTGAAATCGATGTTTGAGAAGATATAACACTATTTATAGTTGACGAATCGGTTAATTTTGAAGAGTTTCGATCTTGCCGTATTACTCCTATTAAATTATGTCGTTCTTTATTAAGTTCTACAGTAACCGTTCGTAATTGCTGTTCTTGATGCTGGACCTATAACAGAATCAATAATACAGGAAATTGAACTCGAGAATATAGGGACTATGAAAATAGCCCCAACTGCAGCGCTTGAGGTGCTGCTAGATTTTCCGTCACTAGAATTGATCATATAACCAGAAGCGGAAACCGCATTCCAAATGCAGTAAATGACACCAATATTACAGAGGATGAACTATTTGATTAAATAGGACTGTATATATCCAGACTAATATATACAGAAACTTCCGAGATCATTATAGCCTCGCGTTTATGAAGAGAAATCAGGTATGATTCACATATGGATCTAGATTATAGAAAGACTAACTCTGGGAATACCTGTTAGTTCCATCAGAGAAGTGATAACAAACTGAACCATTCAAAAACACAGAAACCGTTGCGCGAAGTCAGTAGACAATGAACACTGTAACGCTACATAAAAAACCTCCTCAGATTTACTGATACTTGTGAGAAATAATCTTGTTCAAGAAAATTGTGTGTGTGTGTGTGTGTGTAACATTGGCATCATGAAGAAGAAACCTATTCAAAGTAACAAACGTTAATTCTGTATTATTATAATTATTATCACCAAGGGTTGTCTGCGGAATACCAGTCAATAGCACTGCAACCGAATGGCTGCTTGTACTTTCCACAGACCAATTCAGAATTTTCTTTCGTTGCTCCAAATAGGTCTCTCCTTCTGGATGCCAAAGCATCACACTCAAATAGGATATGTTGAGCTGCCTCGCATTCTTCCGGATATAACCTACACTCTACTTCGGCAGTGTGAAAGCCAATTTTCTTCATATGTACCCTTAGAGGTGCGGGGCCTGTTAGCAGGCCAATTATCAATTTGATTTTATTCCTGCCAAGTATTAGCAAATCTAAGGTTTTGTTCTTACATGGCTTTCCTATAAAGCGCTTACTGCATTGATTTCCTGCTGATTTTGACCCTCAGTCTATGTGTTTTTGATTGGTCCAGGTTCTTATAGCTTCTCTGATGGAACTAGCTGAAATTCCCAGACCAATAGTGTGCTTGTTAATGCATCAGCTATCTCTTTGCAACAATGCCCCTACACATTGATGCCTATATCATTGTAACTGAGTTTGTCATTGTCAGCCTGCTCAGTGTATTTATGCATTCGTTCGTCAGTCCAGACACGTTTCTTGGATTGTTAAGCGCCTGAAGTGCTCCCTGACTGTCACTTACACTATAAAAATCCGTTGTTTGTTGTGTTTCCTTTTTGTGTTTTTCTAAAAGCAAAAGAGAATTGCATTTATTTCGGCTTGAAAGACTACGGCAAATCTGCCTAATGGTTAGGACATTCTGCATTTCGGTAGTTCCCCGTATATTCCTGCTCCTGTATTTTGAGAAACCCTTCAACCGTATGTGAATTAAACTAGAGCAGATTCCGTGAAGGTAGTAGGATCTTCTCTCACAAACCTGAGTCTCAACAAACACAAACCTGATGAAATCATAGTTTCTGTGTATCTTAGTGTCTATTTTCTTTGCCAAATTCGGTCTGTTAGGTTTTAGCCGTTGGAGAGCAGATTCCGCTTCTGCTTGTATGACCAATTCTAATCGAAAGATCTATCAGCACCTCAAGCGCCTCGTATAAGTCGTTTTCATAGGTCATTTTATAGCAAGACATGACGTTCACTGTATGGAGGACAGGTTCTCCCTTGCCTTAGCCTGGAGTGTATTTTTCTACTACACCAGAGCTCCGTAAGTTATGGATGGCCTAATAACCGCCTTGTACTAATAAGTCAGTGTACCAAGCAGGACTTCAGTCCAATGTTTTCTCTTAGATAATTCTTACAATTGCAAAAGTTATAACCGTTCCGTTGTACTATTCTATCAATTATTCTGTATTAGTCTAAAAACAACCTCGCAATGTAAAATTCAAGCTAAAAGTATTCCAAAAGCCCCATATTTAATTGGCACGCAAATGTTAAGAAATTAATTATTATAGAGCGTAGAAGTTTTAGTCAATTAATTAGTTATCTTGTTTCGGGATAATAATCATCCCTTCTTCAGAACTATATACATCAAAAAACTATAGTGATTTGTAAACATTTCGAAATAAATCTTAAAAATTTATTTTGAAATTATAACTGTCTCTAAAATGCAATTCTAGTACTTAGGTTACAAAAATTTAGAATCAATACGCTATTACCTGTCCTGGGTGAGCAGACGAAAGTAATCTTTGTTGCTGCTGTGGAAGTGGAGAAGATGGCTTACTGTGTTGAGGAGAATGCTGAGGTGATTGTTGTATAACTTGATGCTGAGTAGGCGAGTGTTGTTGAACTTGCACTTGTTGATGTTGTGCCTGTAGTTGTTGCAAAGGTACAGGTGGTAGATTTGCTCTCTGAAAACATACACACGTTTTTAGTTTTACACTTAAAATAATTTTTATATATACAACAAGTATCCAAAAACAGCCAGAGCTAATGCACTAAAAAAATGAACTGTAAAAAATCTTGAAATAAATTTCTTCATTTTTTTTTATAAATTATTGCGAGTTGGCATTAAAAATTCTTGATAACGATACTTATCTTTCTGATCATGCACGTGTATTTGAAAAATGTACCTGAGTTATTCAGAAAAATATCTTAGGCTTAGAAATATATAATATTGCAACTTTGCGAAACAGCTGTAATATTGCAACGTCAAAATACTTGCTTTATTTGGACGTTCGTTTTGTTGCACTCTGCACCTTAAAAACACCAATCCTAACGTAATCCATTCTATCTCGATTTTTAAGAAATATTTGCATGTCCTTAATAAGCAGAATTGCTCGCCAATATTAAAACAGTAAACAGTTTGTATATCCAAACATTTATATATACATCAATTTTAAAACACAAGTCAGTGGCGGATTTAGAGAAAAGGTTAATCAAGCCTGAACTCCCATTCTAGTAAAAAAGCTAATTAGTTTTTGAATAGCGTAAGTTTAAATCTCATAAAATGTAAAATATTTGTTACTATGACTTTTTTCGCACTTATTGTCAAGTCAAGCATATTTAATCTAAATGAACATACAGAATTTTTAAGATATTAAGGCTTTTAAGGAACAACTGAGGTTCCACTCATCAGCTTGGATATCGCTTTAATTAGAATTTAAATGACATCAAATTGTATAAAATTAAAAAAGGATGTTACAAAATAAAGCTTTAATATCAAAGGACCCAAAAAGAACAGTTTTAATCCAATTATAAGGACAGAAGAAGCGCTAAAGTCCGTATTCTAATCTAGTCTACCACAAAAATAATCATTGTAATAATACTTATTATTTTTCTACGCATAAAACACCTTACGAAATATATTTTTTTTAAAACCTATATACAGATAGCGCATATGAGCATATCAATTTAATTAAACCTCTACGAAATGTATGAAATGTACGAAATGAATTGCAAAAGACTTCGTTATATCAGAGGACTTGATTATGTCAACTACACTTAATTGCTTAATTTGTTTGGTCAACTATACTTAATTAAAGAGTTCTTATATTTATAAATGAGCTATCGGCATTTGTTTTGCAATTAATAATGTAAAGATGCTATGATTATGGTGAGCCTAAAAAAAATCTATAAATATTGACATGAAGGTATCTTATAGTATTATATATGTTCCAGAAGTGCTATTTTCCTATATTGCACCGAAATAGTATCGAAAACTATTTCAAATAGTATCTCTTTTCAAGGTCATCTTGTTCCAAAAACTAAATCGTTCGTTTTTGGAACATCTTGCTTAGCGTGTACGAGATCTTTCTATGTAAAATATACAAAAAATGGAGCCCGTCTCGAGTAAAATGGCTACAAAATTACTAAAAAAAAAAAAAACCCGCTGAATCACGCCTGCATTCCACAAAAAATTAAAAATACTTCAAAGAATGCTTTTGTTTAAATTAAAACAAAATCATTCTCAAAGAACTAACAAAAAAGATCATGTGAATCTTTCATCTACAATGCCTCCGGAGATATCGCAAAAGAACATTTCAACTTGAAGCGTGGCAACATCGCGTTCTATCACATCGCGTTCAAACAATGTTTATCCTATATAGAAATAGGATAAACATTGTTTCATGCACACTCTTAAAATACATAAGCGTAGAATATATTGTATATATCTTAAAATTTTCGCGCATCTTCGTCAATTTATATGAATCAAAATTCATACATGTGTGTTCCAAATATCATAGAAATCGGTTCAATAGGGCTTGATTTATTGAATTTGTACATAATAATGATCAAAATATTTATCATTATTGTGTGATAATGATAAATATTTATCATATGTCTACAAATGGTTACACGTCGCAAATCTATTTAAAAGAGAAAAGCAAATGTCGAGCTTTAAAAAAAATTCGAATGTTTTAATATATGTTTCAACCCAAATAAATGTGCACAAAATAAAAAAATTACAAAATATCAAACCTGTTGCAAAATGATTCTCATTCTTTGGTCAATAATTTGCTGATGGTGCTGTTGCATACGCGAATCAATTTGTAGACGCAATCCGATATTCTGTGTAGAATTGTCTGTGGATCCTGCAGGACCAGTAGATGTCAAAGGTTGACGGATGACACCAATACCAGGCACAGGAGTAGTACCAGTAGGCGGTGGCGTACCCATAGGTGAGATGTTACCCATGTTGGTCGCAGCATTAGAGTTAGCAACTACCGAAAGCGTACTAGGTACAACAGACGGCGACTGTGGCGCACCTCCAGTTACAAGTCGAGGACGTATTAAACCAGGGGGTAATGGATGCCGAAATGTACCATCAACAGGATTTACCTTGTAAATAATTCAATAACGTATAATATAAAGAGATAAAGTCACATTTTGTGAGATTTAAGAGATTTATGCATTAATATATACAAACGCCGGCTTTTAAGATTTATAAATGGCCACTAGGTAGCGCTATTGCCATGTGACATAATTTCGTAAAGTTTGACATTTTTAATTGGTATAACAATGAGCGTTTCAAAAAAGCAATTAAAAAATGGAAACATAATTATATAGTAAAGGCAACAGGATTTTGAGAACTGGTTTGCAGAATTTTGTTCTGGTCCTGCTTCCCACCGTGATGAATTTCGTGAAGATCGAACAAAATTGGTTGTTAAAAAAAACATCGGTGCTGTGAGCAACATAAATGAAGCGGATCGGCACGCGACATGTCGTAAGATAGACACATCAAAGACATCAGTAAATCGATTTTGCATGAACAATTAAGTGCAAAAAATATCTGTTCCCAATGGATTCCTACTGACCAGTGGATTTGATCAAAGCTAAAAAAAAGTCGTGTCAACTGGGATAACAAGCTTACAATATCTCAAGCTTTCATGCAGAAAGCTTTTGAGCTTTCAAAAATAATGTGTTTGCTTTATCACCTACAAGTACCTGTTTATCTGTACGTGTAATACGCTTAACTCATTGTATAATGGTACAGCATGTCCGAAGAAAGAAGGTACAGCACGTGGCGTCGTATAATTCGAAGAAATAAAAAAACACAAAATGTTTTTGACTAATCATGATACAAGTAATCCGCGCATAAAAAGGTACAATGGAAAAAATACACGATTTTAAGTTTATCTAAGTTTGCGATGTTGTCAGATTTGTTGTTGAGATGCGACATCCGCCAAGAACGACAACGTCGAAGTACAGAAACTCAGAAGTCAAAGTACAGAATACAATTAACACAGAAAATCACATAATCGGTACGACAAGTAGGCCTATACATCTACTCGAAACTCGCGTAAATGGGAAATGACTGAAAAATTGAAATGGTGCCTTCCGACATACAAACAGGTAAATAATATACATATTATGGAACACGTATAGAAAATAACAAACAAAATGTATCATCTTATAATTGTTATTATTACTTTTAGTAATACAATTAATCCCTATTTTGTTGCACGTTATTAAAAATGTCCAGAAAGTATATTAAAAAAAAAAATAACTTACTTGTAACTGTTCAGGTACAAATTGTTGTGGTAAACCACCTTCCGATATAGGACGTTGAACTCTCACAACAGCTGTAATAGGAAATAAAAACTTTTATTTTACATTTATTTTAACAAATGTGATATATTTAAATAAATAATAAGATCACTGCACAATTTTCTAGGCGCATTAAGTGGGTGGAGCAAGCACAAGTAAAAGAAAACTGATACACAGACTCCACATTATACGCTGCGCCGTGTTGTGGGCGGATGCTTTAAGATGATGCCCAAACAGCGGGGTTTATTTGCGAGTGACCTGCGCTTACAGGACTGTTCCCTTGGCTGCGCTCAATATAATATCGGATGCCATCGAACATAGTCATCTTAAGCCCCAAAGCAACTAAAGAAAGGGAATACGAGAAAGAAACAGTACTTGTCATGCTGCCCAACAGATGCCACCAGGATCGAGGGAGACACACAAAATGCTAGCCGCCAATAGGAATCAGACTTCGCGATGAATGAAGAAACATGTAATGATTTATGAAGCGACGAGGCTAATAACATCCGAACAACTTGCGGAATATATGTAAACACAGTACCAATAAGTTGGGTCCGTGGTCACCGAGAGTTTTAATAGGTCCCGCCCAGGAATAAAGTGATTGAACTTCTAAAATATTAATTCGGACTGACCTCCAGTATATTTGGATGAAGTTACTTTCATTCTTTCTTGGCAAACAGGAAAAATGATATATTTACATTATTCGACTTAACAGAACCGGTCATGTTTTGATTTAACCCTTAAGTGCTGTCATCATGACCGATGCATTTATTTGATTCTCTAGCGTTCACCTCCTCTTACCTGTGTTGCATTCAGCGTCTCTGAACCTTTAAGTTCGTGTCCTGTAAGAAAGCAATGTGAGTTCGTCGTTCCTCGGACCCTTATTTTTCAAATTACGTCGTATCAAATTATTTGTATGGGTATCGTGACCGCACCACACTAATAGTGATTTTAAACGCGATTTAAAATCACACGAACGAGATTTAAAACACAAAATCCAGAGCTAAAGAAGTCACATAATGCAACAAAATCTGTGATCTGTGATAACATATTGATAAAGAATTTTTTGGCCGAAGACTTCAATATGGCCCATTCGTCCATCGTTCGTCCTCTCAAGAAGCTCGGAAAAGTATGGAAATTGGCTGAATGAGTCTCCCAAGGACACTTCGACAACAACAAAGTCGAACGTGTCCGAATTAGCTGAAACGAACTAGCAAACTCCGTTCCTGAGGAATCTAGTCACTGGGGATGAATAGTGGCTTCTCTTCAAAAACGTCAAAAGAAAGAAGGTTTGCGTTTTGCCAGGTATTTCACCCAAAGGAATACCAAAAGCTGTCTACTGTAAAAAGGCAATGTGGTGTGTTTGGCGGAACTAAAGCAAAATCATCAATTGGGAAATCATTTCAAACGGGATTTATTATTGACGACAATGAGCGTCAAAAGTGGCATATTACGGACAAAAACGGCATGCGGCATTTATGCTATAATCTAGACAAAAAGAACTGCAAAAGGACAACCTAATCATCTTCCACCACAATACTACGCGTCTACATATTGAGCATAGAGACATCGAATCTATCGCCTATAAGGGCCAGTAAACTGCTTCTTCATCCGTCGTATTCTCCCACAGAAGTGCTTACGGACTATCACGTCAATCAGTCGCTGAAAACTTGGCTCGCGAACAAAGTTTACTACGACTTGGATGACATGGTGGGCGCCATCAAAGAGTGGATTACCACTAAGAACAGAAACTTCTTTGCCCGTGAAATCGGCCAATTGTCAAGCAAATGCGAAGCAGTAATTGAAGTAGATGGAGAATTTGCTCCGGAATACTCATTAAAAGATTATTTTTTTTCGTAAAAATAAACTTTGTTTCTAAAAAAAGCCGCAATAATTAATTATGTACCGTCACAATAGTTGTAAATTTAAGAAGCTCAAAATCAACATAAATTGAATGTAATTAAAACAGACTTACTATTCATTCCTTGAATACGTTGCTCATGAATGACATGTTGCTGTTGTTGAGCTTGTTGCTGTCGTATTGCCTGTAATTGTTTCCATTGTCTTTCCTGTTCCGCTTCACGTGCAGATTTTTGTTGATGAGCTATCTTTTCTTGGTCCTGATATATAATGGTAAATACATCAATATTTAGAATAGGTAAATCTAAGAACATAAGAAAACTCATTAAAATCATCAACTACTCATAGCGTTCGTTTACAGTAATGCGAACTTTTCAAATGCGTTTTATAATTTTAAACATATTTTAGTGTTTCTGCTTCTTCGTAAGTTAGGTTATAGTCTATGTTTAGCTATCAATTAACTTAGTTCTCAGAAGTGAACGTTCAGCAATCATGCCATCGTCACGCTTTGCCATTACGTTGTTTACGACTCTTTTTGATGTCATTCTTTTAATGTGATCTCTCCGGTAATATCTTCGTGAATAAGCTCATCTTACAATTCCGGAATTTTACAATTTAGCGTTTATGGAGTACTAAACAAATTTATAGGTATACAAATAAACGAAGAGAATACTCATTTAGTATTTCATTACTTTCGGTTTTTTGAGTAGCTATTAGTAAATACTTGTTATTATCATAAAAGTGACAAAATTGGCAAAGATAAGCCCAGGGAAGTAAGTGTAACTTTAGAATGTACATAAAAAGTTAACCCACCAAATTAAAATTATATGCTTTTGCGATTCTAAAAGCCACAATTTCCTGAATACTTTTGTATGTACTGGAAAGAACAATGAAAGGCAAAAAACAGGAACGTAAGAGAAGACAAAGGGGTCCATATCAATTGAACTGATAGATGAGGTGAAATCTAAACACCTTACTTATGCAGGAACAGTACAGAACATAAGAGAACAGTACCGTGCCAATTTTTATCACAAAAATACAGGGGGTGGCGCAAGTCAAAAAGGGCATCAGTAGACGGTCTTTACGGCGAATCCTGGTAAGGACAAACAGTAATCAGATATTGGCTGAAAACCTCCAATGGCGTGTACATTTCAGCCTTTGCCCTCCTCAACCTCGACCGTGATGAGGATCATTTTGGATTAGAAATTATCATGAGGGAAGAGGCGTATATCCATCTACGTCGATACGTGATTAAGCAAAATTATTTGTTGATGCACTGAAAATCACCGGCGAATGCAACGAAAGCCATTATATCATCTCAAAGGTAATGCATGGTACGGTTTGGTATCAAGGTACTGTTTGGTGTCAAAGGTACTGCGACGTTTACGAAGGAACGGTGATTGGCCCATATTTTTCGAAGATGGCATCGGCAACACTGTTACTGTGACTAATGAATGCCACAGAACCATGATCAGCTATGCTTCCATGGATGAACCATGACTTCTTGCTACAGCAAATTGAGGAATTCGGTTTGGAGACCATGCGGTTCCAGCAAGGTGGTGTAGGCATGTTTCCAAGCATGAAGCATTTTTTGACTAACGAGAGGTCATACAGTAGTAACTCGTGTTCCAACAAAATATTGGGTCGTAATTTTACAATCATCTATGCATGATTCTAACGAGATCTAAAACACAAAACCTAGAAATTTATCCATTTTCCACAGAATTTTTCCATCCTAATCAAAATAATAGAAAAATTTGAATAAAAAGGCTAATGCCTGGGCTGATAGAAGTCCCTGGTATACCAGTTGCGTTACAAAAACTGTTAAGGGTCAATTTGTTAGTGATAATTATACGCCTATACAAGTTTGAGAATTGAGCATTGTTCTGGCTTTATGGATGGATTTTAAAACGTATTTGCAATTTCTTTATTACAAATAACACATTTCAATTGGATATAATAGTAATAAGAGACCAGGGATTCGGTTGAAGCCATCCGCCTCCCAAACTTTGACTTAACTCGTTCTAAACGTAAACTATGACGTCACGCTGTCGTTTCTGGGGTCTAATATAAATAGTTTGCGCGTTCGAAGGCTCTCTAGAATCGTAGCTGTCAAATGACGAATAGGCTGCATCATTGCTTGCCTATAGTGCTTTACATTCGGCGCTAAATAGCGTTTGTTGCTGTCAAATATTTGTTTTTGACATGTAAATTTGAATTGTGCGCATGTGCTGCCAAAATTCTTGATTTGAATTTTGATAAATGTAACTAGGTTTAAAATAATAGGAATCAAATACTACTAAACAATTATTGTCTGAAAAATTAACTGGGCTGTACAATTTTTTTTTACATAAAAACTGGATAACGTCATTTGACAGCTATGTTTCATTTTTTAAGCTGGGGCATTAAAATTCCAATATTGGCGGTTTAAATAAATATATGCTACATTTATTAGATTTGGAAATAAGTATGTTACATGCAGTAGATGCTGAAATAAGTATCTGATACATCTAATAGATGTGGCAAATACTGGAGCTCCCAAAAAGTCAGTGTCCCCTCTACGACAGGTGAAAATTTGTACCCAGTGTCCCCTCTGAGCAGAAACTCTCACTAGATATATAATTTATATTACAAATAGTTGCCATGGTTTCCAAATTAGAAAACAAAGTAGTAGATGATTTTTTTATGATCTTATTTACTAATAATAATTTGATCGAATAAAGAACAAGAAATTTTGCATTTAAATATTTCAACAGTCTACTTTTGTCGATCTTAAAAACAACATTTTTTAAGTAATACATTTAAATAGAGTTAAAATGAATAAAACTCTTTCCTCCACAAAATGGATTATGTGACAACCGGTTTCAATTAGCTTACCTAGTCCTTATCAGGTCTGCAATTGAATTAAGTTTTTCCTGTAATTGTTAAAGAGTAATGTTTGACAAACTAATACCGAACAATTTGAGAAGAAAGAAAACTATAACTAAATGTGAGAGAATTGATGAAGATACTTATAATAATCGGTTTTTCAATATCTGCATTATATATAAAGAATGTTGTAACATTCTGTTTGATATTAATTTGCTATGGACTTAAATTTAATGCGATTACTTTAATATTTTTTGTTCATCTTGGCTGTGTTGTTGTTGAGTGGTGTGAGGATATCGTCAGTGTTGTTTGTTTTTTATGAAAACAACAACAGAAAAGCCAAAAAGAAGAAGAAGAAAACCAAATTAAAAAAAGTTGTTCAAAATCAGTTAATTTAGATCAACTTAAGTCACATTAAATTTAAGTCTATAGTAAATAATTATCAAAAAGAAATATTACAACATTCTTTATATATAATGCAAATATTGAAAAACCGATTATTGTAATACCCTCACTCATCAGTTCTCATATATTTACTTATAGTATATTTCTTCTCAAATTGTTTAGCATCACTTGTCAAACATTACTTTTTAATCTTGTAAATTACAGCAAAACATAATTAAATTGAGATTAAAGGCCTGGTGTTGAATAGGTAAACTATTTGAAACCTGTTGTCAAATAATCCATTTTGTGAAGAAAATACTTTATGCACTATTAATTCTAAATAACTACCAAAACTTCAACATCACATTTCAATAGAGCTTAAAGATACACGTCATTTGTTGGAGATTGAGCTTTTCATTACTCGACGAAACATAACTCTAAGCATCACAGTAATAATTATTCTTTTGACTTAATTTCTTGCATGTTTGTAAGATTAACACAAACTATTAAACAGGTGATTTAAAAAAAAACTAAAAATATTAACTTTTAACATTTTCTAGATACAAGATGGACCAAATATGAGTTTTAAAAAAAAAGTTTCTACGCTGAGAGGCTGAAATTATAGACATATTACAATACGCATTTAAAGAAATTAGTCCCATTGCTCTATCTTTCATAGAAAGCTAAGCTGCCACGTTTCATATTTAAAGACCTTTTGCCCATATCTTGGAAACGTATAGTCCAAGCGTTCTACGATCAGCACAAGGGGCAGCAACGAATTTTCGTCGGGAATCATCCACGTTTTTTATTCGATGGGGAGGGGTGTTTAAAGCATTGGCAGCGTCAACCTATCAAATTTTGTGCATAACACGCCATTTGCATATTTGCTTTCGTTGAATTCAAACAAAACGAAAAAGTTAAAAACTCCTTCGATTTTATTTGAAGTTTTCTCTAGAAAAAATTTTTTACATTCTGTAATTTGAGTTTAAAGAAAAAGTGTAATATTCTAAATAATTTGGTTTCTGTGAGGTGTCGAAAAACTGAGATAACACTCAAAAGGTTTCATTTGTATAGTATATACTGAGCAAATTTTAAGACAATTTTTTTTGTTTTAATGTTTTTATTACTTGACACCCTTTCAAATGATAAGTGATAAACTTTAACTGTTTCGAAGATATGTAATATTTATAAGGTTCTTAGAACCTTAAAGAATTTTTAAGAGTACTATAGTTTTTAAGAATATACAAATAGGTATAATGACTTAATAATAGTAAAATGCTAATAAAGTTAAAACGTAACGTAGCAAGTGGCCCATTAGAATGGCTCTCGGCCATATCTTAAAAACTGATTACCGTACAACTCCAGGAAAAAAATTTCAATGACTAAAGTGGCTAAGAGAATTTTTTTGAAATATATGTAGAGTCGTAGGATAGTCGCTAGAGAGCGTAAGTGGGCACTAAAAAGTTAAATGCTTATTTTATACAAAATTCAACAAATGAAGGTTATATAAAAATATGAAAATTAAAATTTTTGCTTAGAACAATTTTTTTGTATTGCGTCATATAAGAGGTAGCGGGGAGTGGGAACTACGATATAAACAAATGCTCGTAAGTTCGGTTCTGCTTAACAAAGTCTTGTTGAAAACAGCTTTTCCCTTCGATACAATATTCATAGATGTAATAAGTAGATGTAACACCAATGTAATAAGTAACGTGCATTATAGAGGGCATATATTAATTTTTTTGAAATTAGTTTTTTCTTGAAAATATTAAATGGAAGTATACAATTTTCATCACGGATTCTAAAAGTGACAACCCTCTATTGTTGTAACTTATTTTATGGTCAGATTAAGCAACATTTAGAATCGATGATACGTTGAATCGTCACAATATGCACTATTGGTTGTAGACAAATCCACACTGGATCCAAGAAGTTCAACACCAGGGTTGTTGGTGGATCAACATATTGTGTGGCATTTCAGCTGGTCTTGTTTTTGATAACGTAATTAATGGGGAACGTTACAAAAATTTTTTAAGAAATGAATTACCACTTCTTTCAGAAAAGGTAGCCCTAGCTATTCGTAGGAACATGTTTTTTTTTGGCCGGCCAGGTGTCCAGACTTGACTTGCTTAGACTTTTATTTATGGGGACGAATAAAAGAACTTGGTTCTGCAACTAGGCCCATTACTCGCGAAAATATGATGGAAAGAATAGCACGTGCACTTCAAAGTATTACGAGGGCAGAAATTGAAGCTATCGTTGAATCTACTCGAAAATGATGGGCGACAATTCGAACATATAGGCTGTCACTTATATATTTAAAGATATTAGTATAAATAATTTTCTTCAATATAATTTTGAAATTTATTTATTTAGTCTTATATTTTGTTTCCATTTATTTAATCTACAACATTTTGTTGCTACTTGTTTTATATCTCAAATTTTGTTTGGAAATTCTATTCCATAGTATAACTTCAAATTCAACTGCTTAGACAAAAGTCATTAACTTACGGTTTATTTTAGAATTTTAAGTTTTAATTCCAATGGAACTAAAAAATTTTCCAATGGAATTGGAGTAATCTATATTATAACATTTACACGTTTTTTAAGGATAGGAAAAAGATATCGATAAGCTGTTTTCGGTGATTTGTTAGTAATTCAGTCTACATTGAGAATCCGTGATGAAAATTTTAGTTACATTTAATACTTTCAAGAAAAAACTAGATTTCAAAAAAAATGTAAACACAATGCTTGTTACTTATTATATTGGTGTAAGTTTATAAATATTGAATTGAGGGAGAAAAGCTGTTTTCAGCTAAGTTTGCAAGATTTGGTTAAGCAGAACCGAACTTGATTATATCATAGTTCCCACTCCCCTCTACCTCTTATATGCCATAACAGAAAAAAATTGTTCTAAGCAAAAATTTCTAAACATTTTTATTTTCATATTTTTATATAACTTTTATGTGTTGAATTTTGTATAAAATAAGCATTTAACTTTTTAGTGCTAACTTACCTCATCTAACAGTTGTCCTACAACTTTCTAAATAATTACAAAAATTTTCTCTTAGTCACTTTTGTTATTAATTTTTTTTTTCTTGAAGCTGTACAGTAAACGGTTTTGAGGGCCACGCGGTACATAAAATTTAAATATAAGGGGAATACTATTTTATTTATTGCAAAAAACTAATATGTTTACGCATAGGAATGGGTTGACTGATTTTCAAAAAATTGGTCGATATACTTTTGGATCAATTACATAGGAATCAATTTTTAAAGTATTATTTCCATAGCGGATCAGGCATTGTAGGTTTAAGGACAGCAAAGCTGCCAGCGCCGTAGGCAAATACGGAAACCGAGAGATGGGTTAGTGAATTCGTGCGTAGGCGAATTCAAAACTGCTCTATTAAAAATTTACCAAAAGTGAGTCAAGAGCTGCTGCGGACTCCAAAGTCCGCGGCCGCAGGGCTTTGGTGTCCGCGGCAAATATGGGGGACTTATGGGTAGACGATTAATAGGGTACACTAGTATAAATGTACTAATTAGAAAAATTTTGTTTCAGATATTGAAGAATTTTACGATAGATGAAAATAAATCCACGCAAGAGAAAACTGCGGAAACAATTCAAATAGCAAATAAATGGGATACGAATGATAGTCATATTGCTTCAACGTTTAGCAATGACGTAATCGATTGTATTATGCACTATTGTATTATATTTATGTATATGTTATATAGATTGTGTTTTATTAACCCCATTTATTGATTTTATTGAACTAAATTCATATGGAATAACTCAAGAATTTACGGGTTTTATGTGTTTCTCATTTCTTCTACATTACTTTAGAGTTAGACAATAATTTTATCAAGCACTATAAAAGCAGAATTATGGGAATGCTGAAGATATTCTGTGTTGTGGTTAGGACCCTTAAGCTAATCTTAATCTAACTAATACTACAACCTAATATTTCTGTTTAATTTACTGCCACTGATGAAAATGATACGAAGGATGTAATTTTAATTTTCATATAGCCACATAGAGGGCACAAGTAACAAAACATTTAGTTCTGAAATTAACCTCAACACTACATTGACACCGGTTAAAAATTTCGTCAAATACACGCCGCAGTAAATTTTTAAAGTTAGTAAGGTGTTAAGAAACATGGAATTGAATCGAGAGCATTTCTGCGCCATAATTTTTTACAACTTTCGAAGAAGCTTATTGCAACAACAATGTCTTGTCGAGTTGGTTGCTGTTTTTGGTAATGAAGCACCACATCAATCGACAATTTCTCGCTGGTACTATAAATTCGGGCATGGACGCACAAATCTCAGCGATGATCCTAGGCGAAGTGCAGCAAAATCAGCGGTCACCCAGGAAAACGTTAATGCTGTGTGCGAGATGATTAATGAAGATTGTCATGAAACTTACCGGGAGATCGAGAGTTCCTTCGCCATTTCTAAGACCTCAATCCCAAAGATTTTATATGAATTGGGCGTGAAAAAAATAGTTTCTTGTTGGTTTCCGGATTTGTTGAAAATGGCGGCTCGTGTCAGTTGGTGCCCAAGAACTCTAAATCGTTTCAACACAGGTCGCTCCAAAAATGTGTACAGTATCGTCAGTGGAGTCTTGGCTTTATTCTTATAAACCCGAGAATAAACGTCAGTCTACTAAACGTCAGTTTGGGTGTTTCAAGATGAGGAAAACTCAACCAAAGTGTGCCGAAAAAGTTGGTCGCAATTGTTGTATCAAAATTCATACATGTGGCTTTTACAAAATCGAAGGACGGTAACTGTTGATTGGTACACAACTGTTTGTTTGCCACAAATCATTTCTTAGCTGCGAAAAAACAACCCACAGCGTCGGATCATCCTACACCATGACAATGGGAGTGCTCTTACTCCTCGACAAACATTTGAGTTTTTGGAGCAACATAATATCGAATTGCTTGCTCATCCACCGTACAGCCCTGAATTGTCCCAACATATGAGTGAAGGCGGGAGGCGCTTAGGGCTAATTAACAACGAAAAGCCAAAATACATCGTCCGCAAGAAAGAAAAGGAAAGGTTCTGCGCGCAGAGTCACTTGGAATCCGATGAAGAAGGTTTGAGAGATTAGGAGAGGTCAAGTACCTAGGGACCCTGGTGACTGAGAACAACGAGATCAGTACAGAGATAAAAGCACGAATTGCCACAGGGAACAGATGTTTCTATGCTATTAATAAGCTACTGAAATCCTCAGCACTCTCTAGAAATTTCAAGCTCATCGTGCACCGCATCATAATTCGATCAGTGGTGCTATTTGGACGTGAAACTTGGACGCTCACTGAACGTGACAAGAATCTGCTCCGGGTGTTGAAAGAAAGGTGTTGCGAAAGAGCCTCAAAGCGATTTGTGAAGATGGCGAATGGCGCATTCCTACCAAGTGTACCAACCAGCTCTATGGTGATATTAACCTGGTTGCTGATGTAAACCAGAGACGGCAACGGTACCTGGGGCATGTTATAAAAACATGTCCCTGGGGCATGTTATAAGGTACCTGAGGCAGCCGCTGGGTGTCCGGAACTGGAGGAGGTGCGGTGCAAGCATGGAAGAATGTACAGCTGCTGTAGGAGAGGCCAGGGTTCTACATGGACTGAAGCGCCAGGAGAGTAAGTGAGTATTTCTGGAGAACTTCTTTACATCACGTTACGTTGACGTTCATACAATATCGAATGCCTAACGACGCATGAATTACACAACACATGCATGAGATCAAGCACCGCATCGATGTTTGTTGTCAGCACAACCGATTTTGGACGACCTTCTTTAATTTCATCCGACATCAACTATGATTACAATTTAATTCATTGAACGAACGATATACAGTGATCTTGTGTAGGGGCTTCATCACAAAAACTATGATGATTAGCGCATTGTTGTTTAAATAATATCCATTGAAAATCTTAAAAAGTTATCGCAAATGTACATAAGTTAATTCCATTTGATGTAGTGAAGAAAATTTTAATTCAATAAAAGCAAAACAAATACGCCAGTATGGTAAAACGCTTTGAGGCCGCAAGCCTCATGCTAAAACATTTATACGTAGATAAATGTAGATTAAAATGTTTTTATCACTTATTTCATGTCACCAGCAGCTGAGATATTTAGATGGAAAATTATGGCATTTTTTTTCTCCTATAATACGTATTGCTTTTAAATATATTTAGTACGATACATAATTTAAAACAATAACACAGGTCTACAAGGAAAATAAATTTTTTTGGTGTTTAGGATTTTAGAACTGATTTTAGCTATATTTTGGGAGCTGAATCTCAATATGATATCAGTTTTTCTCTTATCACATATACAAGGATTGTATCCTGTATGTTTGCCCTATTGTCCACCAGGTGGAGTAAACATCCGGTAACTCAGGTGACCTTGAACGCTTCACCTAGAGTTGAGGTTAGTCTGTGAGTTTCGCCGTGCAAGATAGATCAAAGTTAGCCTCGCGTGATATTTGTGTTTTAGGAAAGAGTTGTTATAAAATTAACCTAAAACGTACTGTTTTGTAGATTTGTGTTGTTGAATAGAAGTAAAATGAGTTCAAGCTGAAGAACTTGTGTAAATCAATCTGATGTGTTTTGCTACATATGAGGAGAATACACATTAATAGAAGACAGTAAAGTTGTTAGTGACTTTGTAAAGAGCTTATCTGGGTGTTAGGCGATCAAGATAAAACCTGAGCACCGCATCAAGTCTGTAAAACTTGTACAGAATTTACGATAGTAGGCTACGAGAAAAAGTCTTAAATTCGGCATACCGATGGTTTGGAAAGAAATCAAAAACCACTTCGATGACTTTGTATAAATATTGCTGGAATCAATCCGTAACAAGTAGACTTATCCTGATTTAGTCACATGCAAGACAACCAGACCCTCACTCAGGGGAAGTGCCGATCCCAACTGTCCCTCTGATCACCCTTCTGATACTAATGAAGGTTACGGTGATTATGAGGGGATGTCATCAATTCCTCAACGTTTCAACCAGGACGAGTTAAATGGATGAGCCCAGCAGATGATCTCATCAGAGATCTCAACTTAACAAAAAAAAGCTTCTGAATTACTGGTTTCCAGGTTGAACGACAAAAATTGACTGAAACAACGAACCAAAATTACCTTTTAGCATACAAGAGAAAAGCGTCTGCTTGTTTCAAAAAAGACAATCTTGTATTTTGTCACGAAATCAAAAGACTCCTGAAAAAGAAAATGGTACTCCTGAATATTTTTCAGAAGATTGGCACCTAGTTATTGACAGCTCAAAGGGAAATTTGAGATATGTCTTACAGATGTGGTTTAATGGCAATTCCTTACTCAGCGAAAATGAAAGAAGTATATAACATCACAGCTTTGGTCTTGGAGAAGACCAAAATATCATGAACATCAATGGGTGATTTGTGTGGACTTAAAAATGGTAAACTTTCTCCTTGGACGGCAAAATTGGCTACACTAAATATCCTTGCTTCTTGTGCCACTAGCTTCTAGTGCCTCTGGTATAGCAGAGACAAATCACACCACTGGGTTAGAAAAGTGTGACCTAAGAGAGAAAACATGGACGTTGGGGAAGAGAATGCTACTACCGACTTTATATCAAGCTCGGTACTTTATATCAAGCTGAGATTTAAAAAACAGTTTGTAATGGCGCTTCGTAAGAACGGATCATGCTTTGCATACACAAGGGTAGGGGACCGGGGGCTCAGTTGAGTATGAAAATAATTGAAGCAGAAATATTTGATGGCCCACAAATAAGACAACTGATTACAGATTCTAGCCTCGTAAATTCAATGAATGAGGCTGAACGAAAGGTCTGAGCTTCATTCGTTGTAGTTGTCGGAAATTGTCGAGGCAAACGCAAAGGTGAAAAATAACATTGAACTGGTAAACTAGATACTTAACAGTTTCAAATCCCTTGGATGTAACATGAGTATTAAGGTACACTATTTGTACAGCCACTTATACTATTTTCCTGAACATTTACGAGACACCAGTGAGGGACAAGATAAAAGATTTCACCAGAAAATTAAAACTATGGAGGACCACTACCAAGAAAGATAGGATAAGCACATGATGGCAGATTACTACTGGAGTTTAAAAAGAGACTGTTCCAAAATATATGAATGTAACGGAAAAGAAGCTTGTGAAGTGTTCAGTGATTAGTTGGTTACATCTGTCTTTGTATATAATAATATTTGTATAATGTAATAAAAATTCCATGTTCAGTTTTTTATTTTATCCATGAATTTAATTTAAAAGAGTGTAATTTAACTAAAATGTTATATCTTAGAAATTTGCGCACCAAAACAACTGTTTGAACTATGTAATCTAAAAAATATCTTTAGACTAACTTTCCAGCACTTTAGTTAATAAATCTAGTTTATCATTTAATCTAAGTAATATTTTTAGTGTGTTAGGGGGTCTATGTTCTTTACTAGTCACTTAAATTGTTATACATATAAAATATAGCTTCACAAGACCAACTACAAACCAAATCTTTTAAAGTAAACTCTAAATTGTTAACGTTGATTGGCCCATAATAAATGTTTTATTAAAAAATGCACTTCCTTTTTCAATTTATTGCGAACGGTTTCACTTATATATTAAGCTAAAAATTTTACTTAAAAAGTATAGCATGTGAGAAATTTGGATCTAATTACTCGTTAGGATAAGTGAGCATTTAGATCCTAGTTTTTCGTATGCTATACTTTTTAAATAAAATTTTTAGCCTGATGATGTTTCACATATTAGTGAAATCAGAGTAATACATTAAGACTAAATAAGGAAGTACATTTTTTAATAAAAAATTTTAAATGTTTTGACGTTGATCAAACATTTCATATTGATGAACATTTGTATATGTTGATAACAATTTAATGCACATCCTCGAAACTATTCTCCTGAAAAGTTCAATCTCCAATCATCTTTTATAATTAAAAAATAGCTTAAAAAAATTAACTAAAGTTTATAAAATTCAAAAATTTAATTCATTGAGATATTAATAAATAAGATCTACATAAAATATATAACAGATTTATATAAAAAAATTACTAAGAAATGCTCACATAACCTAAAGGGAAAGCTAATTAGTACTGCATAAGGTATTAGATACATATAAAAAATAAATCATGCAATTAAACTAAAGTATTTTGGAAAAGATTTTAGTTAAAGGAGTATAACATTAACTACATAAATAACGTCTAAGATTGTTAATAAAGGAATATCAGTAAAGATGCAAAAAAAATAAATAAAAAGTGAAGCTCTGATAAAAGGTAATTGATAAATGAACATATAGGTATTTGAGGATGGAATCAACATTGAGGAATAGTAATTGTATTGTAGTAAGAATTGATGTAAATTATCATGACAACCATTAACACGATGAGACAGAAAAAAAAATATTGACATGCCAAATTTCACTAAGGACTATTGATAAAAAATAATAAAAATAATGACAGTAATATTCAACGAAAATGTAACATTGAAATAACAATCAATATCGCTAATCCTTTTACTTCAATTCAGATTGTACCACGACCAAAAAGTAAAAAATGACATTCCAAATAATAAAAAAGCTTTTAAATTTTAATTCAAATAGTTTACACACGAAATATTATAAAAAAAAAACAAGAATAGATGCTTATCACAAAAATGTATTCTCGAAAAATAGAATACTGTAAAAGTAATAAAAATTCTTTTAATTATCCGCTATAACATTAATGAATAAAATATACAGACTGATCAAAAAATACATTTTATCTGAATCCACATCTTGTAGAAAAATATTAACACCGAATAGAAAAATATTGAAATTTAATCATTTTCTTCTACCTTTCGATAAATTAACATTCTTATTTCCAATAATATTAAAAAACCTAAGTAATTTTTTGTTGCATAAGTAACATACTTAGTTTACCGTAAATACTCACGTAATACAACGTTTTGTAACTGCGCAGACACATCAACATTATTTTTGTTAAATACGGACCTGGATTTGCTTTTGATCGAATCGTTTTAAAATTGTGTTCTATATACAATCCTGTATGATTAAAAATCATTTGTATAGTTTTTGTTGACTTCAAGATGGTTCTTACTTTTAGAGTCGAACGGGCATCGATTAGTTTCAGTTGCAATATATTTAGTTTAGCAGGATAAAAAAAAAACGCAAAACATTTTAATCAAAATGATCTACTTAATTTTTAGAAAATTTTAGGAAAAAATTACTCGGGCATTTTGGTTTAAAAAGTAGCACAAGTACAGGTAAAAGACTAACATTTTTCAATTAATCTGTCAAGGACAGGTAAATATTTTCATCAAGAAATTAGATAACTGTTGACGGTAAACTTCAGCATGTTACTTATGCAACAACAAAAATACTTTAAAGTTTTTTTTTTATATTACCAGAAGTAATATTTGGTTATTATTAATTTTCCAAAATTTGCTGTAACCAAATAATTTCCAAACCAGCTAGACGGGAGTATCATATCAACATATCTTCATATCAACAAGAAGACGTTGATATGGAAGAAGAGCCAAGAACAGCATTTTGTAAGGACAAAGCTGTTAACTTGATCGGAGATGAGAGCGGGATAATGGAGAAATGCGCAGAATATTTTGAAAACCTTCTGAATGCTGCGGAGGAGGGAACCCTGGAACCACCAGACCAGGTGAGGGATGCTCAGATAGACAACGCTGGCGAATCGGGGGTTATCCCAGAAGTGAGTCGAAAAGAGGTGAAAGAAGCGATCTTCTTGATGCGCAACAGTCGAGCGTCAGAAGAGGATGGCATCCCAGCTGAGCTCTTCAAATATGATGGGAGAAGGTGAGCGACAGTATTTATATTCTCATTCGTTCATATGGGAAAACGATGACATTCCAGAACATTGGAACACAGCGGTGATCTGTCCGATTAACAAAAAGAACGACAAGATGATTTGCAGTAACTATCGTGGGATTTCTATTTTGAGCGTTGCATACCGGAGCTTTTCGAAAGTACTGGCAAGGAGGACTGAGACATATGCGGACAAGGAATTAGGCGAATACCAGTGTGGGTTTTTACGCAACAGGTGAACGTTAGACCATATCCTGTCATTACGGTTGATTCTGCAGAAGTGCTACGCGCATAATGTCAGCGTTTGGTGCACGCTCTACATTGACTACAAAGAGGCATATGAGAGTATCAGGAGGTCCAAGCTGCAAGCGGTATTGGAACAGATGAGTGTGCCAAAGAAGTTTATTAGTCTGGTGTGTATAACATTACGTTGCACTAGGACCCGAAGCAAAATCCAGGGACCGTTAACAAAGGAATTTGAGGTGCGAAGAGAACTGCGACAAGGACATGCACTTTGGACGACGACTCCCTTCAATCTGTCTGGAGCATGTCATGCAGAGGATCCCACTCAACTCACGAGGAACTATCTACACCAGATCTTTTCAATCATGGCCTTGGCAGATGATGTTGCCCTTCTTAGTAGAAGCTCGAGAGCATTGAAAGAGGCGCTGCAACATTTGAGTGAAGGCGGCAGGCGCTTAGGGCTAAGAATTAACAACGAAAAGACAATATATATAGTCGGCACGAGAGTAGCTAGAGGCCTTGGTGACTGAGAATAACGAAATCAGTACTGAGATAAAAACATAAATTACCGCAAGGAACAGAGGCTTCTATGCTTTTAATAAGCTACTAACATCCTGAATTCTCTCTAGAAAGCTCAAGCTCATCGTGTACCGCATCATAATTCGACCAGTGGTGCTCTACTATGAATGTTAATCTTGGACATTCACTTAACGTGATATAAATCTGAAAGAAAAATGCTGCGACAGATCCTCCGAGCGATATGTGAAGCTGGCATTGGCACATTTGACCCAACGAAGTATATCAGCTCTACGGTGATATCGACATGGATGCTGAGGTGAAGAAGAGACGGCTGCGGTACCTGGGGGATGTTATAAGAATGGGGGAGACAGAATCCCCAAGAAGACTCTCGATCAACAACCGGAGGGTAGAAGGCAACCAGGTGGGCCAAGGAAGAGGCGGTTTAATGACGTCAGAGAGGATGTGCAGGCGCTGTAGGCCCGGAGTTGGAAGAGATGCGCTGCAAGCAAGGAAGAATGGAAGTTTACTGTAGGAGAGGCCAGGGTCCTACATGGACTGCAGCACCAGGAGAGTGAGTGAATAATAATAATAATACGAAATTAAAATAATGTTTTATTTTAT
>WYDF02281615.1:29987-65880 GCA_009867245.2 Adranes taylori | reverse complement strand
GGCAAAAAGATTATTATGTTGGAGACCACGCATAACAAAACGCTCAGTTGGTCGACCTCCTAAAAGATGGACCGACGGCATCCGAGCCATAGCCGGTAAAAATTGGATGAAGAGAGCACAAAACCGAAACTATTGGAAAAATTTGAAGCAGGCCTACATCCTGCAGTGGATAGAAAATGGCTGATGAATACATAAAACTGTAAAATTTGTTTATGTATACTATGTTGATGAGCAAGCTATATTAGATTTGGAATCCCCTAGCATCTTGGTGGATTGCTACCCATATTTCAATCTGTTGCAACCTTAGTATTTGAGATTCAAAAATCTGCAATTTTATTTTAGACAAATGGCCATTATTCTCAATTTGTGTACCCGTAACCACCATTTTAAATGGACTAAGTAGACAACGCTCATAACTAGGCGCGCTTTTAAATATTACGAAAACCTGATATAATTAAGTAGGTGTTATTTCGAAAATTGTAATGAAAAGGGTAGTTTATGAATTTGTTGTAAAAATTAAGGCAAGGTGGACACGTGTTTCTAGCATAGGATTATAGCAATTATCAACACCTTTTCTTATTCCAAATATAAGCGTAAAGTCTCATTGCATCGGACTATGAATCGGACACTTAACCATTACGCTATGAATACCCGTACAAACAATTATTGATTGTTTGATTGTTGAAACATTGATTGTATGTAAGTTTGCATACATTAAGATGTTATATTTTGAATTATTCGGGAATTCATAGCATAATGGTTAAGTGTCGGATTCATAGTCCGCTGCAATGAGACCTTAGCCTATATTTGGAATAAGAAGAGGTGTTGATAACAGCTATAATTCTATGCTAGAAACACGTGTCCACCTTGTCTCAATTTTTACAAATAATTATTAAAATAACTTTTCATTACAATTTTCGAAATAATACCTACTTACTTAAAAATTCTTCTTACTGCGAGAAAGTAAGTACTGTTTACATATCTTCATATATCGTGTTAGTACGTACTCTAATACTGGAGATGAGCCACATGTGTTAAGGGTTTGAACTTTGATTGTTAAAGTGTCCTTTTCTATTAAGATCACTGTAGAGGCAACTTTGGCCATATTAGGATGGACCGATGCTTCTCAGAAAAAAAAACGCCAATGCAAGTATTATACGAGGTGAACTTTGATTGTTAAAGTCCCTTGCTTCATTGGTATATATTTATGGTTCATCACAATTTGTTAAAGATGTTAATTCGTTCAAATGCATAACACATAGCTGATACAATATATTATACCATATGTGATACAGCGAATAATTCAAAATATAACATCTTAATGTATGCAAACTTACATACAAGCAACGTTTAAATAGAAGTTTTTAAAAACTATTTGTATAGGCACTCGTAGCGTAATGGTTAAGTATTGGATTCAAAGTCCGATCAATGAGACCTTACGCCTATATTTGGAATAAAAAAAGGTGTTGATAAGAGCTATAATCTTATGCTAGAAACACGTGTCCACCTTGCCTCAATTTTTACAAATACTTATTAAAATACCTTTTCATTACAATTTTCGAAATAACACCTACTTACTTAAAATTTCTTCTAACTGCGAGAAAGTAAATATAGTTTACATATCTTCCTAATGTAAATGTTTTAACATCATTTTTTAAAAGTATATGGCACTAAAAAAATTAATAATATGACCCGGAGAACAAAAGCATTCATTAAAAATGTAATTAAAAATTTTGGGTAGCATTTAGGCATAATTTCAAATACGTATCAAAATGTCTTTTAATTCACACTAGTGCCATAGATTTGACAAATTTAATGTGAAGCATATGATTCAATGTAAACATAAATAAAATTTAAAGAATCTGAACACATAAATGCTGATTTTAGGCGCCAGACATTTTGCATAATTTATTTCAATTTTATAGGTATAAAACATGAATTATTATTCTTTTCTTTTTGTTCATTTTACCTTCACATTTTTTTATTATTATTCAAAAACAAACGATAGTAAGGCAATGATGGCGTTTGTTTCGACGACAACATTAAATCGTAGAAATTATTGTCTTACTATTTGACATTTGAGGCAAACTTCGAAAATTGTCCCAAAAAAGGTATAAATTATGGATCCGATCGGAACGTATGTGTCAGGACTGAGATTATAACGACTGTTGTCCCAAACGGTTTCTTGCTATAGTAATAAATATATTTAGCGAATACGTCTATTTCGGGAAATGACAGAAAAAGTACAAAAATAGTAGGATACATATGCATCCATACAAAACGCCACAAATATCTGTTAAGACTGCGGTTTACACTTGTTACAGCGATTTAAAAATTAGCCAAATGCGTGTTTCAGCTCACTATGTGGGATATCCTCTATTTTGAGTAGGGGAGAGTGGTCCACAATGAGACGATTATTTTTGCTTCAGAAGTCGCTTTACATTTTATTTTACTAAAAACATAAATTTAAAAACTAAAATACAGGAAATATTTATTTTTAACATTGCAAATATTGTCACTGTGCCCCATGGTGGTCCACAGTGAGACTTAGTGTAGTCCACAATTAGACATCTTTATTGAACGTCGAACTGGGTAAAATTCAATTCAAACTGAACACATTGGTTTTGCCTTTTTGTTTTCCCATATGATGTTGGAACTGGCAAAATCATTATTATAGCTTGGGACCAAATACTAGCAACTTCTGGAACGTTTGGGTAGGCAAATTTGTTTAATTTATTTCTTTTTCGCAGATAACTTAAGTCATATTTGGAGTCATTGGATATCTCACTTAAAATTTTGGCAACAAAATATTGTATGGATTTTTTACCAGCGAACTTCACAAGCATGTAGTCGTTGATAGCGGCATTCCTATCAAGTTCCCCAAATCTTGTTACAGTAGCATCCATGTCACATCATATTGAGATGAGCTATATTGGGCCTTTGTTTCGTCACTTGATGAACTAGTTTCCAGCTCTATAATTTTTTTTTCTTACTATATTTACTTTACATTTGAGTTTTTCGGCCCTCTTTGTTTCCAACTCCAATGTTTCCGGTGAGTCTGTTAGAATAAATCTTTTTCCGCAATATCTATTTTGCACTTGTTTTCTCTGAGCTGTTTTGGAAAACCTTCGAAATTCCCGATTAAAAATGCTCTCGATGTTATAGTTGGGGCTTTAGATTCATCAGCAGTGGCTGAACTCTTTCATGTAAACCTACAAGTGATGGTGCTTTTACAATATCAACATTTGAAGTAGTAACATCCTCTTGCGACTATTGGCCATTTTTTTTAGAATCTAAAACTGATGATTCAGTAATAATATTTGAAGATGTGGATGGCTCAGGTCTATCTGTCACGTAGCTGGGAAGAAAATCGTCTTCTGTAAAAACGTCCCGATTATACGGAAAAATACCTCACTTCCGAAAGCACGATATGATGATGCCAGGGTGATGACGCCAGGGTGATGCATAAGCCAGGAATCGATAGATCGGTTGTAGTACGCTTTAAATGAAAAATAAACTCTCACATCTAATGGTTGCAGTTTATTGCTGCAATGAGGGGAAAAGTTAAAATAGTCACCCCTTCGGACTTGGCTAAGTCAATAGATTCATTTGAAACGTGACTTTCATGGTTGTCAAAGAGCAAAAATTTTGGGGTTTCCAATGAGGAATTTGTACAGTTTATAAAGTTACGCATAACTTGCACAAATAGTTCGCAATTTATCCAGCCCGAATGTGTTGAATTACACAAGCTACAAAGTGGTGCATTTCGAAGCATATACGGTTTAAAATGCGTCCTAGGAAATATGATAGCTGGTGGAATCGTGTTTCCTTGGACACTTATTAAGCAGCAAGTGGTTATGGTTGCTAACGACCCTCGTTCGCCACTAGTTACTTGACTCACTTGTTTTGACCACTTTGTAAGCGATAACTTTTTTTGGTTTCTGGACGCTGGTCGTGCCCATTTCGTCCAGGTTCCTAAACCTGGAACCATTGGTAAAACTTTCGTGTCTGCTTAAGACCTGCTTTAATTTATCAAAAAAAAATCCCACATTGTACTTATTAAAAGATGTAGCAAGCGACAGACTACAACCTTCTGGTTGTTTGATTCTTGGTTGTTTGAATGCTTGGTAGGATACCTCTCATCCATTCCAGACCTGTAGCTTTGTTTTCTGACCATGTATGTGGAATTTGGTAAGTTTCTTGTGGACAAGATCGTTGCTTGTGGTAAGTTTCTGGACTGCCAACCAGCATTTTGACAGTGGGTTTCGGGGTCATATTAAAAGCATCGTGTTTCGTCTGCGTTGTAATTTATTCCAATTGTTTCTGGCAGCTACAACGTCTTTGAACGCTGAACTTCTATTGGTGTTGGTTCGTCCGATCAAGTCATCATTCAGCCACATTCGTCCACCGCAGGATATAAGTCTCCTGTGCAGGATCAAGTAATACCTCATAAAGAATGATTTGATTCGTCTCCATTCATATTTAGATTCTCTTCCATGATTTTAATTAAAGCAGAGCACCTTTTTTGTGCTGGTAAGAGTTTAAGCTGCTCTTACCAATACTGTTTCATACAATTTATTGAGTTGGCACAATATCTTCAGACTGGCTCACCTCCGTCTTTGTAACACTGCCGAAGAAAATAATCAAAGTCACAAATTTTGATGACTACAGAATGATAATGTCTCACGTACTGAAAACCTTCCTGCGAATCACACACACACAAGAATAAATAAGAATACGAGCAACAAGCCGATCCAATTCAGTTCGTCTTCAGAAAAGGCATGGGAACTCGCGAGGTAATCTTTTCACTTAATATACTCACACAAAGATACAAAGATATTAATCTAGATATGAATCTCTATACGCCTACTTTGTTGAGCATCAAAAAGCGCTTGATTGCTTGTCGCATCAGAAAATGACAAAAAGCCCAGGTGTACACGCCTGCCGCCTGCGCATTCATACCGAACTCGATCTCAACTCTATCAAAGTGTACAAGTAAAAGTAAACGGCGCAACGTCTGAAAAATGGCAATACAGAAGGGTGTACGACAAGGTGACGTTCAATCTCTCCCATTTTGTTCAAACTATATCCTAAAACTATATTTAGAGAAACACTTTAGGGCATCAATATACTCATCAGGATAAAAGGTAAAATAATCAGCAACCTCCGCTACACAGACGATACTGTGGTAAAACCCCACAACCTCACAGGTGCACAGAGGGCTATGGAATTTAGTATGGCGCACCCAGGGTTTTTGCCTCTTCGTGAACGCAAGAAAACAAAACTCTTGGATTTTCCAATCTACCAAAACCAGCTGTTTTATATATAAATGATAGACCCGTCAAACCTCCTCCTCCTTTGACTATCATCCTCCGAAAGGCCATGGTGAGATCATGAAACTTGAGCTATCTTTACAAATCAAGCTATTTTGTCTTGCAGTTGATGAATTACTCATGCCAATGTAAATCCAGTGACTGATTTTATTTGATCAGTCTATCTCGTGGGAAATCGTCCTCTGAATCTTGTGCCCTCTACATTGACGTCTATAATTAGGCACTCTATTGCCTCCTTGCCTCTTACCACATGACCAAAGTATAAAAGCATGCTACTCTTTTTTGTTGTAATGAGTTTTGCCTACAACCGAAATATTAGTACGGTGGCCAGTCCAAAATATTCGCAATATTTTTCGGTATGCCTACATTTTGCAGGCATCCATTTCGTCAGCTTTTTTGACCAGCTTTTTTGAGCAGGAGCAATGTCTCTGATGCATACGTGGCAACTGAAAAGATGAGTGAAGTAACCGCAATTTGCTATTCCTTCTGATGCTGGTGTGTTTCCAGATTTTAGTCAGTTTGACCGTTTACGTTCTTCCCTCATGGATCGCAAGACCGACACACACTGACGTCCTCAATATGTTGAACAGATCTTTAGAGCTGAAGGGGACGGTCAAGGAAAGGAAGCTGGCGGAATTCATGGCTGAAGGATCTGAGGAGACAGCTTGGACGAACATCGACAGAGATCTACAGAGGTCCAGTATCTCGATCCAAAATAACTCATTCGATCGCCAACCTCCGCAGGGAGACGGCGCTATAAGAGCAAGCATTTTTAAATTTTTTATACCAAGGAAAATGCTGACATTTGTTTATATAATTTGATTTTGTATATAGTTGAATTTGGATAAATTTGTGGTGTTGGGGTTCTCTGACCTGCGAAGCACGAGGTTGCTGTCTTCACTGTCGGCGGAAATCGGCCCTTGCGCTTTGGATTGTCTATTACACAATATCCCCGCCACTGTTTATACATACTCCATCTATCGGAAAATATGGATACATTTAAATTTTGTGTCCGAAAATATGGTATACATTTGCGAAAAAAAAAAACTTCGACTATTTCTCTTTACAAATGCATTTAATCATAACGATACGATGAATGTTTTAGGGATATCCCTCCCCTCCCAACATAATTGATTCCATACACGTTTCTAATGTTACAAAAGCGTTGCTAATTTGATACGTCCTAAGATAGCCACTTGACACGATTACCACTTGAACTTCTGTCCCCGAAAATTAACCAAAACTAAACCAAGCATCTTTCGGTGAATTCAACTGGAACCAATTACTAATGCTGCAAGTTATACCGCAAGCTGATAGCGCAGAGCTAAGTCCTAGGGTATTTTGCCTATAGATTGCAAACGCACTCTAGCGCCATTTTTACAAAACAATAATTTACTAACCCAATCGCCGCTTTCACCGTCCAATGGACCGTAGTGACTTAAAGTAAAATCCAAATCCCACATCCCGATTAAATAGCTACTATTATTTTTATTCACAAAGACACGGTGCTCTTGGAAACTCACATTTTGAGGAGCCAAAACTTGGCGTGTTCTTCGAAATTTTGCAGAGGAGGCACGAGAATTTCCGAACCCCAGTCGCCTCTCCAAAGGAAAAATTGACAAAGAATACAACCAGTTTCTAAATCACAAATATCCTCTCAGTTAAGCAGACTTAACATTCCAGTTTAAATTGGCCGGTCATACGCAGCGACATCTAACGGAACACTTCCCACTACTCGGAACTCATATTCATGCTATCTCTCGAATGATTTCAAAAACGTTCTAGACCCGGTTATTTCAAGAAATGGGCAGAAAATCTCCTTTTGGCCATGCTATGCGAGGAGCGCAAAAATATAAGAGAACTTACGCCGTGTTTTAAAAGCAAGAACAGGAAGTAGAGGAGGAGACAGGAAGCTTATAGTCCCAAAGATAAACTTTGATGCAAAGGATTACATGGACATGATCTCATGGGCTGAAAATAACGTAACTGAGCCCCCCTTCCCCCCACTTGGTAAAACATGTTTCCATTGACTCTCTCAAAGACTTTATACGGTAGACATCTGAAGCTCAACCAAATAGTAAAAGTGGACCCGCTAATCGACTTTCCCCGGCTTCCTTGTCACACTCAAGCAGTGGATGTAGCTGTGAAACTGGTGACCGAATCGGCTCAAAATATCAGTGATTCAATCGCAAGAGAAGGATATATAAGAGCAAAAATTGACTCACGTGAGAATATGCCAAAATTTGATACAAAGAAAACAGTTTAATGTGTCAATAAAGTAGAAACAAATCTTAAAGCCCATAACCTTCAGGGTCTGCCCAAGAGGGCGGGCGGTTTTAGCGCACCTCTAATAGAAACCCACTAAAAAATGAGGATCATAAAAAAACGCTTCTTCTATCTAACATATGGATTAGGTTGATTACACAGGCTGACAGGACTGCATTTTTTCGGTTGGATCATATTTTGCAAGTTCTGATGATTGATTGCTATGTATGTTTGTGCGCTGAATCCAAAAATGACATAGTTTCTCTTCATTTTGTCAAAAGTTTTTATAAGCTGCAATTTCTCAAAATGTGTTACATATCGAACAAAAATCATAAACATAAGAAATACTGACATATTTAAATACATAGAAAATCCTGCCATCTGTCGGATTATGATGAAAACGAATCGTTGACTTCATAAACCGGCAGATGGCAGCACGTTAGTCATTAAACGTGTTGTACATCTCATCTGGCTATGAATGTTGCCGCAAACGTTGGTCAATAGTGTTTCTAAATCATAAAAAATGAACTTTTAATGTCTTTAAAAGTGTATTATCATATTTTTTTACGTGTGCTCTAACAAAAAAAATATATAATTGATTTGCCGACCTTTTATCTCATCCTTATTTACTACTATTTGTAACAACCAGAATGTTCGCAAAAGTTTCAAAATTAGCAAAAATACAAACTTTTGACATTAAAAAATATTTTTTTATTATTATTTTATTTTGTAATTAATAATTCTTTATAATCCTAATGCTTATACATGTATTTACAACTATCTTTTTTAACATTATATGTACGAGAAGCACATAAAAATCATATATAAAAGTTTACAATTTTTCAATTTTTATTTTTTTATTTTTTTACAAACTTTAAGCTCTTTGTGGCAACTCAAGATGTTGTAGTATAGCAACCAAATATTTTTTCCTCTTTTTTCCCAGTATTATAGAACTAAATACTAAAAATTAGAAAAAGGCAATTTTCGTTAATTGCCACCCAAATTCTGTATATTTCTTTCTTCTTTGAAGAAACCTTGGCACAAATTTTACACTCCCTATAACAAACTTGTGCTGTGTGCCAGATTCTACTTGCAGACACACGGCTTAGATGAAATGCAGCTGCAACTTTATTAACGACACCGTGTTGTAATTTTTTGTCTACTTTTCTTTTGCAAATCTTCAAATCTTCGTAATTTTCCTTCATCTACAATTGGCTCATAGGCTCATTGATTAAAATCTTCCACTTTAAAACTAGAGAGTTGGTTTTTTTATTTTTATCAAAGAACCAGATTCTTGATCTTCAAATTCTGACTAAGAAGCAATTGCTATCAAATATACACCATCATTTAGCTGCCATTGTCAATCATACTTTTTTAAAATTGGTTGCCAATCGCTTCCAAAACTCTAAATAATCTACGATTTTCTTTCAAATGTATACCATATTTTCGGACGTAGAGTTATGGTATGACCCCGTACATAATTTACAAGCAATGAGCTACACATCCGTTAATTATTATGTGATGTTAAGTTGTGAATGTTATTTCTTATCTTCATTTCTTTTAGTTAGTCTCGTGTATTACACACACATAAGCAATTTTTACATAATAGGTTTTTAATTAGAATACCATATAAAGTTATGCTCTATTTTACTGACCGCTGATTGGTCAATACATAAATAATATCGCTTCATATGTGAAAGAGAATTGTTGTGACCCATATTGCATTATAGGCTCATCAAATTTGCGAACGCTGTTCTTTATAAAAGAAAAGCGCTTCACGATTTTACAGCATTATTATATAAGAATCATTAGCGTTACTTTGTAGTTTTGAAACGCGATTTATTTCATTGTTTTTATAATAATTTTAATGTATTAAATTGTTTAATAAAATTGGAATATTAGCTTAATCTTTTGATATTAATTCCATAGTTAAGCCACATATTCTATTATATAATACGGAATAAAAACAGCTAGAATTATTTGATACACTCGTAAATTACTCAGCCATATTCTGATTGCTGCTATTGTCATTTGTTCAATCCTAAGATGAATTTCGTAAAATACCAGCAACAATCTACTTTTTTGTGCGCTTTAAAGGGACACAACCCAAACACAACTATTTTAGTTTGATAGCCTTGTTAAATACTTATTTCTTTTCGATAGTCATCAGTTAGAGCTGTTCCACCTTATTCTTTTTAATTCTATCATTATTTTGTAAAATCGTTTATGCCACTAGTTCAACAAGATTAAATTTATCTTTTAGATAAATTTTATGTCAAATGCTAACTCGAGCACGATATTTGCTGAGAAGGAATTTGATGGTCTCTTGTTTTATAACTGTTATTCCATTTTCTATTTGATGTTAAAACCAAGTGTTAAATGTTTAAATTATTATAACCCTATCTTATTCAAGAACAAATTTGGCATAAAATATTTACAAACTCATTTTAATATAAAATAAACCTAAGGATAAGCGTTACATAAAAAATTCAATACACAAATCCATTTCAATTCTTTCTAGTTTTTCCGATTGGACGGAAAAGCAAACTGGAACGAGCTTTTCCCGATATATCTAATTCCCGCTTCTTTTTATTTCCATCTGAACTTTTTTCATTACATCGTTCCCTTACCATTCTGTCTCAAACACACTCTCCAGTTTTCCGCTAATTCCCCATCATTCACACTCCATGTCCACTCCACGCATTCTTTTACCCAGTGATCCCATCTTTCATCTTCTTTACCACATAGCCTTCCACTCTTTCTGATACAGTACCTATTTCCTCTTTCCTCACTTACACATCTAAATCTCGCAATCATTCTTTTATCATTCATACTTTTATTATCATCCAAAATACTTCGAGCATTCGCTTACATCTTCAAAAGAGATTCCATCGTTAAGAGAATTGCTAGATTTTCTGGAGACACGTTTTCAACTTAGGTGGCATAAATAAAGAACAAGTAAGGATGCAAATTTTCATATTAAAGCAAATCAAAATCACGCTGTCTGTCTAATTAGTGAGAAAGATCATAGACTATCAAAATGCAAACCATTCCTTGATAAAACGCCATTTGAGAGAAGTCAGCTTGTAAAAAAGTTCAAATTTTTTTACAATTTCATAGAAAAGGGTCATACAATTTGGCAATTGTATGACTTTGGATGGTTGTCAGCTGTAGTGATTAGAGGAAAACTAATCATGCTACAACTTTGGAAAAATGCAAATAATTGGAATGAACCAGTTTCATAAGAAATTGAAGAAACTTGGGAAACATTTAGGAATCAATTGCCGTGCATCCAGGTAATACGGGTACCTCGTTGGATAAAATATGCACAAGAACAAAAACTAGAACTTCATGGTTTCAGCGACGATTCAGAAAAAGCATTTGGTGCTGTAATATATATATTCACATCCAAAGCCAAAGTGGCTCCAGTGAAAATGAAGAAAATATTGATAAGGTTTGAATTATGTGCTGCGGCTCTTTTAGCGGGTCTGATGAGAATAGAAATTGAATCTCTAAAATTTGCAACAGATCGCTGAAAAACTATTGAGGTAAATAGTGTTGCTGAATTATAATTAAACCTCATCAATGGAGACACGTAATTTCAGAAAATAGCAGTTTTCAGAGGAGTAGATCCTGAAAAGTTAAAAGAATTTTGGTTGAATGGTTCCTCGTGCTTGAATGATAAACATTTAAAGTGGAACAAACACCAAATTCAACAAATGGAGAGCTGAATAAAGTAGCGATTTCCGCAGTTGCTGTGGTGGAAAATCCCATAAGGACGATAATCAAACCCAAATCATCACTCTCATAATTGGTGAGAACAACTGCATATTACAGAAAGTTGAAGACAAAAATTTGCACACAATATTTAACTTGGAATGAAGTAAATCAAGCTTTGCATGCCATCATTATTCTTTTGCAAGGAGAATCCTTCCAAAGTAAATACTTATCCATTAAGAATGTACAACAATTAGACAGGGAGAGTTAACTATCGCTAGGAAGAGTAAATTATTAAGAGTAATTTCGTTCAACCCATTTCTTGATAAGAGTGGACCAATTCGCGTCGGTAGTAGACTAAAAAATTCAGAACTTATACTTGGCGAGAAACATTCAATAGTTTTACCTCATAACCATCATTTAACGAAACTAATTATAAAAGATGCGCATTGAAACCTTACATGACGTTACCATCTGCACTAATTAGGTCTTTTTGGCCATTTGTAGACTCTGGCATAGACTTTGCAGCTCCTATACGAGTAAGGGTCTCAAAAGGTACAGGCAATAAAAGTTCTGAAGGATATATTGATGTATTTTGTTTTTCAAGAAAAACATTGCGTATAGAGCTGGTGAGCGATCTAACAACGAAATCCTTCCTGGCCGCACTCGCAAGGCTCACATCAAGAAGAGGACAATGTTCACATCATAGTGTCAACGGAACAACGTTTGTTGGGACTCAAGAAGTACTCGCATCAGAAATTAAAAAGCAAATCAAGGACACTTTGCAATCCATAGAAGATTGAAATCCAATGGCATTTCATTCCGCTCCTAATTTTGGAGGTACATGAGAAGCAGGAATAAATCCATTAAACATAATTTGAAACGTGTTATATAAGAGACTCCATCCATACATTTGAGGAATTTACTTCCATTCTATGCAAAATAGTGACGTTTAAATTCGAGACGATTATGTGCAGAAACGAGTGATCCAAATGACTACCAGGAAATATATTTCCTGGTAGGATTACTATTATTGAACTTTCGTCTACAAATGTGGAAGTAGGTACGTCAGGAACTCTACTTATAAGATGGCACGCTGATACAGAAGAAGGTCAAGGATTTCTGGAAATTATGGTCAACTAAATATTTAAACAGACTTCACCAGCGATCCAATGACAACAAGGTAAAGATAATGCGGTTTGAAGAACCACATAATAAATATGACGTAAATAGATGATTCTGTTTTATAAAACGAAGAAATTGAGGTATATAAACAAACTTTACAAAAATTCATGTATTTTTGTAAAGTTTGTAACAAATCTAACATTGTTGGTGTAAATATGTCAAAACTGTGGGTTACTTTTTCGTATTCGTTTGAAGATCTGCTCACGAGTTCTATACTACTGACTTCCTATACCGCTGAGTTTTCTAGGTCTATATTTTAAACTATTGCCTAAGATGTTGCAAAAAATTCTTGATTATTTGTATCAGCCTCCTAAATTCGCAACTAAGAAATATGTATATTGTTTGCTCAATGTACGATATTATTTAAATATTTGTAGAGCTGATGAAGTTTTGTTTAATTATCTTATATGCAATATGTTTAAACTCCTTTTAGAAGGAAAAGTGAACTGGAATGACCTTTTCCCATATATATCTAATTTCTTCTTCTTTTTATTTCCATCTTAACGTTTTTCATTACTTCGTTTTCCTTACTACTCTACCTCAAATATATTCTCCAGTTTTCCGTTAATTCCCTCTCATTCTCACTCAATGTCAACTCCTCGCATTCTTTCACCCAGTGATACCATCCTTCATCTTCTTTATCACATCCTACATGGTTTCTACTCTTTCTCGTCCAATACCTATTTCCTCTCTCCTGCTTTCCACATCAACCGCATAATCAGTCTTTTATCATTCCGTACTGATTACATACATTAAATAGTCTGGCATATTTCCTTCCACCCTTATTCACATATATCTACTATTCGTTATTCTTTCATCCCTCTCTCACTTCTCTACATCCTTGATATTCTCTGTTTTCTTATTATCAATATTATTGCCTTCCTGTTATCTTATCAAACCATGTATTTATCCTATCCATTCATATGCCTTTTTTCTATTTCTAAACCTCACATGGTCCTTCTTTTACTTCATTCATTCCCGCCAAATATACTCTTTTGAGTAATCTGCCATAAATACTTTCCTCTCAAAGCTTACTATTTTCTTAAATCCTGTTACCCAACACTTATAGCTTTTAAACTCTTAGAACACAATATCCCAAGGTGTAGATCTATCAACTCCAATTAGTCTCTTCATGCATCCTAATTGCTCGCGCGCTGTCTCTCTCTCTATCTCTCTCTATTTCCTCTGTTTCACATACAGCCAACTGCAGCCCCATATATCATAGTTCTCACTTTTATAGATTTACCAAACTTTCTGTCCCATACACATTTTATCCTATCCATAGCTCTTCTACCCTTAATATTCACCATTTTAGTATGCTCTTTACATGGCCCACTTTGCGTCCATATCCTAAATATTTATACATTTTAACCCGTTCTATTTTCTGGCCGTGTGTCTGAAAATGTATTTTTAAAGAATTCCTGTTTCCGAAGAATCTTCTATTCCTCCTGATAATTGTCTCACGTGTTCCTCAGATTTCCTTAATTTCCGCAAACTTCCTTAATTTATGTTTCCATTTAAAACCAAATGACTATAGTATCCGATGTCGAAAATACATAATCTAATTTCCTTTTATAAATGAAGATGAAGCCAAAACATATTGAATATTTCTTACGTGTGAACTTTTGAAAATAAATATTTAAGCTCGTCCATATAATCTATATGCATATAGAGGCCATTGTGTTTAAAAATAATCAATGCATTGTGCTCAATGGGAATACCTGCAGCGTTAAAAATTGGATCATTACGGTTGCTGTAAGGATAACAATCTATCTTCAGTGGGAGATATTACATATTGCATTATAATCATATGAGAGTCTGTTTTACATTAATCCATTGAAAATTATCATTTAACGCTATTTGCATTAAATTAATTAAATAAAGATTATTACATATATCCTGGAATTATTACAAGTAAGTATACAAAATGGTAATACAATAATTATGCATTTTAATCTAGATATCTTACTTAAAGATAACAACTATTCTTCGATTACAAGGTACATTCATTTAGACCTTTTCGCTTTTACACGGTTGTAAAAAAAATTAATTAGAATTAAATGTTAAAAGCGAACTGGCTATAATCAAAAGAAACAATTTTTAACTCCAATCTACCCAATCAACCTTAGTTATAAAATATAGTTGATATTTATGGCACTAGATGGCAGTTTTACTTCAATCTGTCAAATTGTTTAAGCGAGAATGCATCACGCGAAATTTGAAATTGAATGGAGATATTGGATACGTTCAGCAGTATTGACAGTTTTCAGCAGCAGTATGTCAAGTATTGTGATGCTACGGTTACGGTCAGTAGGAGGTACTAGGCAGCAGTTGACTAAATATCTTAGCGTGACTGATTAACGATTAAAACATATTGGGAGAATAGATATCGTTGCAATGTCACAACCAGAAATTAAGAAATTAATTGTAATAGTTGTTCTTAATTAAGCAAGCAATCATCGAAAATAGCGAATCATATATGAGAGACCACAAAGGTAGAAAAAATTCCTGATTAACGATTGTTTTGCCTCGTTGTTCCCAGAAACTGTACAAAAATGAATGCTGTTAAGCAAAAACTCATTATTTAGTGTTAACTGACGCTGATGATTCAGAACATATGTTGCTACCATCTAAGTCAGCTAAGTTCTATTAAATAGAGTAGAGTAATAGAGTAGATATAGTAGAATTATACATAAATTTAATTTCAGATTATACTAATATTTATGTACCACTAACTGATGATGTAGAAAATGAATTTCGAATCAGTTTTTCTGAAAGACTCGGATTGATTGAAAATAATGAAATAGTTTGATCATTAAAGTTATATTTTTAGTGCGATTAACAACGGATTCCTAATTTTATGACATTAATAACAAGAAAAAATCAACTAGCAAGGAGAGTATTTTAGCACTCTCTTAGTACTCGCAACAATGATGTCTTTCATATCAAAAAATACTGCCATTAATGATTCGGGTGGACCTCTGACAGGAATGCCAATTCCATAAATTGTATATCATCGACTTGACTCGAAAGTATCAAATTCTCCTTTAGTTTCTCTAACTTCTGATCAAGAAACACCCACAAGTGGTGCAAAAGAAGTGAAAGCAAAACAGCTCGATATTGTAACGATATCGGCTACACCATTAAAACACTAAAGACTTCTGTGTCTAAAGTTCGACCAAATGAAATATTAAACCAAATCTATGCTTGAATAAATAAATCCAGGCAATTAATGATATTCGACTGTATAGATCATTATTGTAGAACGCCACGTTCAACAGATAGAGAGATGTTCCTATTAATCACCCACAAGCATTTTAGAATTTTTCGTAAATTCTAAACGCTGCTTCATGAAAGACATTTCTTTCATCTCGTAATTGTTAACTCGTAATAAGCACAGTCGTTGCTCTTCGGAATCCGATGGTTAGGTTCGGTCTTTAGACTGCAAAACTTACGAGTGACCAGCCAACTTGTTCTAAAAAAACTCTAGCCCTTCGAACAGAAGAAAAATAGGCAGTTAATTAGTTTGAGCGAGTCGCACTGTTTTCGCAGTTAAGCGACATTGCATGCACGGAAAATTCCCCTCTTTTTTCTGCCGCTTGGCAGACCCGTTGAGGATTCACTGGTTATATAAGGGTGAACTTATTTCGGTCCTGGCAGTTTAGTTTCCAGTTTTTAAGGTTAAATTCTAAATACTTCGCGACACTCAGCTGCCTGAAGACGCTTAGCAATCGCTTTGACTCTGCTCTTCAGTACTTATTGAAACTTCAGGTAAAGAAAGTAGTCATGTTCATGTATTAATTACGTCGCTTGAAATTATACGAGCACTAGAATCAGTTCAGTGTAGTTAGAGATATGTAAGTCAAATTATTATGTTATTTATTTAATCAGACCAGAGAAATATTCGCTACCAATCACCATCAACTCATTTTATAAAGTAGTGTGCGGAAATAAATAAATTCATTATAAAATAGAAATAACAATTCAAGTTAAATTGGATTATTGCTCAATAGACATTTATTTAGTGATGCAGTCTTGAGTAATAATTGTGTTGTACTTGTGTTGTATATTGTGTTGTATAACCATTGTATGTTGAAATCAGCTGCTAAAAATAATGCAGCGATTATTCCTAATAAATTATTAATAAAAATAGCTAAACATTTTATACTTAGACATCTTTTATCAGAATAAGAGTTATGAATATATTTTAAAATGTTTCAGATGCATTTAACTATTATTTATCAAACTTTAGTTGAATTGTATCATTATACTAATAATTTTTTGATTGATAGTACAATTTTAAAACTCTTTTATAGTTTCATTTCTTTATTACTGTTTATCATAAATTGTGTGATCATTTAATCAAAAGGTCTGGACCGTTATTGCTTCTAAAGCTGCTACACAGTTTTAAATAGGCAAGGGTCTTATAGGCAAGGTGAATTTACACTTAGCAATAAGGACGACTTAGTAGTAAGAGCGGGACGGAATCAGGATCAGGTTTCACAGCATCGAAAGGGAAGGAGAAGGCCTAGGAGTGCAGGAATCTGGATTTTACGAATGATTAGCATGAGTCTACACAAAAGGGTGGTGGTCCGGATAATTACTTAGGGCATCCTATTAAAAGGCCTAAGACTATTATCGGATAACATATCCCATGTAAATTAATTCAATTAATTTAATATGGTAATGAGTAATAATCTGATATGATATAATGTAACTAATCAAATTTAAATTCATTTCGAAAATAATATATAAATTAATATAGAGGAAAAATTATAGCTTTAACCTCAATGCGCGGGAAGCGCTCCTACGAAACGCGAAATAACTTATTCACGGGAAGCTCTACGATGTCGCAACTGAGTAACGAAACAGCGAGAAGTTTTGCGAAAGCATACATATCAAGAGGCATTATTTCATTGACTGGATCAGCTTAGCACGAGAAATCGGTAACATCACACACATAGATACATGTGTAGTGGTTTTGTCCTTCGCGGATTACTTTCATAAAACTCGTCAAAATAATTTATGAATTATTCCCATTGGCTGGTTTCTGCATTGACAAGGGTAGCTCTTGTTGGTATTTTCGCTTTCACTTTACTCTGCATCAGGGGAACAATTTACGCGTAGAATTTCGACAGGGAAATAATGCAATATTGATCCCTAACATTTCCAACGAATCAAAAATGCTTCTACAATGGTAGTAGCTGTGCACTTCCTAAGAATTTTGTGCTCAAAGAATTTTTGCTCAAAGCAACGCCCCTCTAACCACAGATTATACAGATGTGCCACTGGCCACGCACGACGGTTTAAAAACATACCCCTACCAGATATTTTCATATAAAAAATCTGCAGCATCCTAACATCGAAAAGATGCAAATTTTGAATTGGTGTCTGCGGGTCTGCAGCAAAAACTTAATACCGAATTGCCATTAATTTAATTCACTAACATTTGCAATTCTCTAATAAATTATAAATTCAATTAATAATCCGCCAATATAATATATAAATTGCCTAACCAAATCTAATTTAATGTTTTCAACAAATTACGATCCTGTTTTGATTACAGCAATTCTGTAACATAATTATAAAATTCTTTTTTATAATTAATTATTTTAATATTTTTTTAATAATATTTTTAAGGTATCTTTTATTATTTCAAATTTGCCTTAATTAACCAAATAAATTGAAACTAATCAATTCAATGATTCACTTAAATAACTAAATCAAACTAAGTATTTTTTAACTCGTAAACGGGTACTAATTTTAAATCTAATTAAGTTCTCTCTCAGCGAACCACAACTGAAGTAAACAAAAGTTTTACCCATATTATACACTTATTGTGACCAAAATTAATTATCTGCACAGATCAATTTCTATTTATAAAAAAATTCATTGGTATGCACAAACATTTATAATACTTCAGTACTAGAAATATGTAATGTCTGACCATACACTTTACTTTCTTCATAGCATACTCTGGTTGTATATTTTTATGGATGGTGAAGATTTTTAACTGGCCGTAATTTTGAAACTCGTATTTACATCCAGATATTATAAATACCCGATGCTTTCTCTTACTAAATTTTCAAATTTTAACTGGAGTTATAAACCCATCTCTAGATATCAATTTAATGTAAATTAATTATGGATGTCAATATTATCCAATAGAAATAGAACAAGTATTCCAACTGTGTATATCTACTCGGAGACAATAGCATCGTACGAGTGAGACCCGAGCAGAAGTCTTAAAAGCGATAACGTAACTAGGCGCACCTCTTCTCGATTCAGTTTTAATAAATAGTCAGTAGTACGTATTACAATTATAGTTTATTATTATACTCATATGCGTCAGAGTTCTTGATCTTGGGTCCAGTTCCTAATAATAATAAATTAAATGTTTTCATTGTTACGTACATAAAGTTATAAACCATTGAAGTTAATATTGCTCAATGAGTTAATTAAAAGGTTTTTTGAAATAATTAAAAAATAATTAAGCAAATAGAACAAGTTTCTTAACTTGTGCAATCGATAAATGTATTAATCATTGAAACATAATGTACTTAGAATAATTAATTTATCATTAAGTAAATTGCTTGATCTTGCTCAATTTTTTAAAACGTAATAAGTTCCTAGGAAGAACTTAAAACAAGTATTGTAATTAAGAAATAAAATTAATTAAAACGAAATCATAATTTTTAATTTTCAAAATAATTAAATCAAATCTTTTGAAAACAAGGTCCACTGACGTGAGACCTTAATTGCGACGAGGCCAATTACTTCAAGTAGTAACTTAAACATGACAAATATAAGTAACGATGCCAATATTCAAAATTTCCATGTCAATGCAATCCTATTTTTTGATGGAACGCAATCGACTCTTCTGTTATTCATGGCAGCTTGTGAGAATTTATTAAATACATTTCTAGATACAGCATGAAATGAAATGAATGCTATTCAGTTTTCTTGGCAGGTAATTTAAACACCAATGACGTAATTAACTTGTTAAGTATAACTGAGGATAAAATGAAAATCATTATGCCGAATCAAATATTGCGAACTTAACAAGTAATAAGTAAATTCAATTAATCTATTTTCAATTTGATTAAGAATCAAAAACTAATAAATGATTATATGCATTTGCTCTTAGAAGATCTTAAAAAAAGAAACATCACAAAATTACATGGAAAAAATTAATTATATATAAACAACAATGTTTTAATTTATTATTGAGATATTGTGAATTCAAGACGTTTATGAAACTTTAGTAGATGCCATAAGTTTTGCGAAATTAAAAACTTTCCATCCTTCAATTTTAAAACGCTCAGAATTATTAAATGAATTAATTAAAATCAAAAATTTTAAAGTATATTTACTATATGAGATAACTGTGAGAAAACTTAATGCTTTACGAAAAAAATAGTTACTGTCAAATCTACTATGCTGATAATAAATTAATATTCATTATTAAAATAGCGACTGTTGATTTGAAATCTTGTAATTATTACCACCTATACACTCTTCCTATTAACCAATATCCGAGCGAAACTTTTAAAATAATTATACCACAAACCAAATATTTCATCCTAAATAATAAAAACAACAATTTACATAATGGAAAATGTCAAGAAGATAGATCAAATAATTGTTTATGACATACAAGAAATTATTCCATTCCATGAAGTACCCGTACCATGCGAACTAAACGTATTACCATTTTGTAAGAATTATCAACTAGTTATCATATATAAGTTATCAACAGCATACTATAGAACTTCAAAAGATAAAAATCCAAAAAGTATCTCAAAATAAATGGTTAGTTATTTCGCCAAAAGAAATTATAGTTCAGTATACCTGTAGATCCAACCACCAAACAATACTTGTTTAAAAAGCATATAATAATTATTCCCGAATTTTGTCAAATGAATATCGCTGGAAATATATTAAAATCCCAACGAACCGAGCTTACGGAATCATCATATAAACAGTTACCTAAAGTCAATATGGATAAAAATATACAAAGTATCCCGATTAAAATGGAATTGGAATCAATTAATTTGAACGACATGCAAATCCGAAGTCAATTACTAAATCAGAATGTGTTATTAAATGGAATTCAAAATCCTATTCTTTAAGGAAAAGCCAGTATATGGAGCATCATATTACATCTAATCATAACATTACTTTTTAGCATGGAAGTTAAATTTATGCAGAAATAAAAGTTTATCCAATGCGAGTCAACCAAAACGACAACCAAATAGGATATGACGTCCCGATACCGAACAATCCAGTTCTTCCAATAAATACCATTACATTGAAACTATAGAGTAAACTTCAAGTTTTTCAAGGGGAAACGAGTGATAAATCCATCACTTGGAATCATTTTCATGATAATTAATTATGGATGTCAATCTTAACCAATAGAAATAGAACACGTATTCCGACTTCGTATCTACTCGGAGACAATAGCATCGAGCGAAACCCGAGCAGATGTCATAAAAGCGATAACATTTAATTAGTAGTCAGTAGTATGTATCGCAATTAAAGTTTAGTATTATAGTGATATACGGCAGCCCTGTTGATCTTGGATGCTGTTTGTAATAGAAATAAATTAAATGCCATAAGTGTTAAAGAAAGTTATAAACCATTGAAGTAAATCTTGCTCAATGAGAAATATTGAAACAAATTAAATGATTTGTTTAACTTATGCAATCGATAAATGTACTAGTCATCGAAACGTAATGTAATTAAAATAATTAATTCATCATTAAATAAATTGCTTGATCTTGTGCAATTGCTTCGATAATAATAAGTTCCTAGGAAGAACTTCAAACAAGTATTGTAATTAAGACAAATTAATTAAAATAAAATCTAAATTGTTAAGTTTCAAAATAATTAAATATTTTTTTTAAAGAAGGTCCACTGGCGTGAGTCCTTAAGTCTGGCATACACAGTTTCTCCCACAATGCTATTAATCAAAGTTTCCCAATAGATAACGTCATCCACTAAACACTTCAGTTTATAAAATAAATTTTATTGTACTATAGATTAATATTAAATATCGCTTACACTATAGATAGGTGTGTACCAATATATGTACATCATTACGTCTAAAACAGATTAAAGTGAGAAGTCAGAAAGAAAAGAAGCAGTGGCTCACGAAGAAAATTGATGATAGTCCGGATATTAAAGTGTCTGCAGTTAAAAGGTCCAATTGTTAGAAATGATTACTTTTAAACGAAGCCCCTATATGCTTCTCTCTCTCCCATGCATAGATATACAGAACATTGTATTTGCGTCACAAGCATTATCATAATCCTAAGAGATACGTGGTGTATTAAAAAAGCATAGAGATTTGTAATATTCATCTGAATGTTTATGGGAATCAAATACACAACGTATTTTTTTCTTAATGCAGTACTGTAATTTTTTATAAATACTGTATACGATCTGACTGTTGGAATGTGTCGTATACATATATGTACACGATGTGTAATTTTTTTATGTATTATGAGTTTATTATGTTTTTTATTCCGAATATTAATTTTTGAAGATTTTTTAATTTAATTTTTTTTTTATTATTATGTGGTTATTTTTAAATTGATTAAGTTTGTACCAAATTGGCAAAGAGTCAATTTCATGTTCGTTGTAAATAATATTAGAAACATCAGTTACCTTATGAGAAGGCATTAGAACGAATAAAGGTCTCACGCCAATGGACCTTGTTTTTAAAAAATGTATTTAATTATTTTGAAAATTAAAATTTCGTTATAATTAATTTTATTTCTTAATTACAATAATTATATAAGTTCGATGCTAAGGAACTTATTACTTTTAAATAGTTGCTCGAGTTTAAGTTATTTAGTTAGTTATAATAATAATTTTAATTACTTTACGTTTCAATGACTAATATATTTATTACATTACAATTGCTCAAGTTAAGCTAATCGCGTTATTTGTTGAATTATATCTTTAATTACTTTAAAAACTTATAAAGACATTTAGCGCAAGGTTAACTAGAATGATTTATGAATTTATATACCACTTAATACATTTATTTAGTAATTATTAGGGACTGCATTAATGTTAAAGACGGCTGCCGCTTGAATATAATAATCTAAACTCTATTACTGTATTATACTACTGATAAACACTGAATCGAGAAGTACTGCATGCGTCTAGTGCGTTTGTTTTTATGTCTCTTGCTCGGGTGTCGCACGAATAGGTTCACTGATTTGCGAAGACGTACGAAGTCGAAATATGTCGTTCATTTCTACCGACGTGCATAATTAATTAACATGAAGTTGATACCTAGAGTTGGGTTCATAACTTAAGAGAAAATTAGCCGGTTATAGATAAAAAAATTAGTTAAACTAGGTGAAGATTAGCTAGTTTTAGATTTAGGTGAAAGGTTAGATAGGTTTATATTAAACAAAGGGTTACCTTTTATTAATAAAATAAAATTAGAATGTACTTCCTTATTCTTTGCAGCCGGATTCGATTTTTAAAAAACCATCATCAGCCACTACAATAATTAAATCGTACAAAAGAAATTACTTATTGTAATTTCTTAATCTCTTACATATTGTCATTTGTTTATTATTGCGACCAGTTTAAATTAAAAAAAATCTTCATCGGGCACTACAAAAATTAAATCATAAAAAAGAAATTACACATTGTAATGTTTTTCACATATTATAATTTCTTTACATACAAAAGAAGTTCTTTTATATGATATAATTATTGTAGTGCCTGATGATGATTTTTAAAAAATCGAAACCGGCCGTAAAGAATAAAAAGAATAACAAAGTACAACTCTCATTTTATTTTATTAATTTATAAAACCTTATTATGGATCAGCAAATCTTAAACAAAAAAGTCAAGTGTAAGTTAAAAAACAATGAACAGGCTTACGCTGCGGAATAGGTAAACTAAATGTGGAACACACAATACGTTTTTGCCAGACTTTTGTAATGTCGGGTGTTTTGAATATTGAAGCCGATTTTTTCCGGGGTAGTGGCGAGTATAACGAGATAATTTGTCCTTACTCCAATTTAGTTTTATGATATGCAGTTTGGACTTTTAATACTTATAAGTTACTTAAATAATTTGGGATCGATAGATTTTGCGAAAAATTATTATTATCTAAGCATGTTGTGTACTAGATACACGAGTTACTTAAAGGGCAAATGGTAGTTAACATGTAAAGTTTCATTGAAACTTCTATTCATGAAGTAAAGTATAGTTAAAAGCATTTAAAAACATCATAGTTAAATGAGAAATTCAATATAGAAATGTATGTGTTCCTCGTCGGCGAAAATCCTTTCGTCGGACAAAAACAGAGCGATGACGTAACTCATACGAATTAGGTATAGCAGAGTAAGAACACCGATAATTAGTCAATAAGCAATCGATTGCACAGTGCGCTTTTTCAATAAGTAAGTAATAATCTTTATTGGCATAAATAATTCACAATACATATCTACTTAATTTACGAACAAAACTATATACAAATCCCTGTACTCTAAATATCCAAAAAGATAATAATAAACACTGGAAAAGATAAAGAACGAATAAACAAAACAAACAAAAAGACAAGAAAAGATATCCTTTCTTTCATTCCTGTTTTTTCAATATATATGACTAAATCAATTCAATTGGTAAAAAATCTATAGTAGATGAACGCACACTGTGTATGTTGCATTAGTGTATGTGAGGTAATCACATCTGATTTGATTTACGTTAATCATGGCTGAAAATAATTAACAAGCTAGTAGGAAAGACACATAAATGGAATACATGCGATGAATGCAATTTAGCATATGAAGGGATAATGAGTATAGGAAAATTAACTGGTCGAAAAATGTTTAAAAGCTACCACAGATCTCACAGAAACAGATTTTTGTGTTAAGCAGGCAAACCTTTGTCGCTGTGAGTTTCGAACATAAATCCATGGATTAATTCAGATTAAAATATAATTAATTCTAAATAAAATCCTGATTAAATTAAAGTGTTGAATTTAGTATCGGAAATGAAATTAGTCATGAGGCCTTGTAGCAGTATAGTATTAAATAATAATTAAATAAATCTTTTGAAGTATGAATTATACGAATAAGTAAATGACATTGTTAGGAAACGAGTTTAATTATCGACATAAATTAAAATAAATCTAAATGCAAAATAAGATCGCTGTGCGTGAATATAATAAATAAATATAAAATTTGATGACCGATATACCACTTTGATTAATTTATAGGTATGTAGTTTAGTATTTGAACAATAGTTACGTTTACTTAATTAATTTGGCATGGTAACGTATTTAATTTAGCATGGTAATTAATTTGATATTTATTTCATTGGTAACGTAACTGAGAATACTCTGATCGAATTTTATTTTCAAAACTGAATGACTTTTTTTCTTTTTCAGTATAGATAAAACAAGAAAAACATGATATATGGAGTTTTCGCTAAGAACAAATTCTGTATATTTGTTCTTAGCGAGAAGAAAAATAACAATGTCCTAATCAAAGTGATTCGTTACGTTTTTCAAAATATAAGCAAATTTGCGAGGTGGGGAATATTGATCGACTGAAAAATCACCTTATTGATTCAAAAATCTATTTTAGGCAAGAAGACAAACTTTCTCTTAGAATTATAAGGCTCGATAATAAGGTATAGTGACTAAATTTTCATTTTGTTTTAAACATCAACATAAAAAAATATTACATTCCAACCCTCGAAAATTTCAATGTCAACCTTAAATTTGTAGTAAAGATTCCGAAGGATCGTTCAGAAATATTTTTTATATTTTCTAATTTATTATTTTTTACAAAGAATATAAATTATATCTTTGTTTTTGATAACGCAAACATCATCAGCAACGAATTTAAATTTAGTATTATTTCTTCCATTTAATTATATCCCGAATCCAATGATTTCTGTATCGACTTCCGTTATTTTGCACGCTTATTTTTACTTTCCTACTTGCGAAGAAAACTTTGCCAAAACGTATCGACCTATGGAAATCTCCTGCAGATAGTTGCTTATATTCAAATTCTCGATCAGCATCTGACCACTGTGACGGATGCGGGATACTCTCTATTTTGTTTGCTATGCTAGGTAACAGGTTGTCATATTCATCCGCACTGTAAATTATTATTACCCGCCTCATTTCTAGCAGTTGCCGTAATTATGCTACATCCAGATGCGACATTCAGACTTTTTTCACTACCTCTGTGGTCTGGTTGTCTCCCCGACTCTATTCTCTTTTAGAAAAGCAGTCAGCGCATTTTCGACTCCAACTGCAGAAAATTTTAGAAAATTTGGCAACCGACATTCAAAAATCATATTATATACATGTAAGACATTCGTAATAGCTCATATATGCAAAGTTACAGGAAAAATTATTTTACGTTGTATGAGACATATAAACTACTTTCACAGTTGAATAAATGTTATTATCAGTGGCGGGTACACATTACAATTTTTGGAGGGGCTCGAAATGATTATTTTATTGAGAAATTTACTTTTAAAATTAGAAGACTGAAACTTCGCTTGCATATAGTATATTGTATTATGCGTCGAATGAAATAATGCCATGCCCACAAGTGGTGTCGAGCGCGATGTTGCAACATTTAAAATTTTACAAACTTTTTGATATATTTCAGGAACTATAAAAGATAGGACACTTGAATAAAGTCTACAGGCCACCAAAAGCTCGCTCAATTTTACTTGAAACATTTTTTTCTAAAATTACAAACGTGTTTTTGTTTTGAAAACTTTGCGATTGATTTACTTAAGGTCAACTATTGTACTACATTAAATTTCTCGGTTCCTATGAAAGCTGAAAAAGTAAAACTTGAGGAACAAATGTAAGACCAAGGGACCTCAATTTTAGGCAGAGCGGACAGGAAGAAAGAGTAACTCAAAAGCGGAAGTGGGGACAAATGGAATCAAAAACGTCAGCAGACCGCACCAAAGCAGACAAATTCATAAGACCAAGGAAATTAGCAGAAAAGAGAAACAAGAGGGATGGTAGGCCATGCCAAACTGGACAGCACAGTTGTCCGTGCCGTCGGCAAATGCGGGGTTAGTGTGAGTCCAGGAAGCTGTTCGCGCCGTAAGCAAATATGGGGAGCGGGGTATTCATGGGTAGACGGGAGATTCATGGACTAGACGTTAATGGTGTTTTGTTTACCCTAAACAATATTGTGCTAATTGAATTTAATAGACGACTTAAAAGCTGACAAAGGTTCAACTTTTATTTTATGCCAGATATAACAAAACGTAGGACTTCCAGTATATGAAAGATGGGGTGGAGATCACGTCCACGAAATTTTTAGCTTATATAAAAGTATTGAATTCTCTTTCAATAATGAATCATGATCGTACACGATCTCCGATCGTACATAAGCTCCTCATTTTATTTGACGGGTTGACATAACTTCATTTGTGTAGGCTACTTTTGACAACAGTTTCACGCGACCTGTCAAATCTTGATGTTTACAAAGTACGGTTATCATGTTTCCAAATGTTAAATCAGGCCAATAATATTCAAAAACTAGGACAATCATAAGATATTGGCAGTTTCAAAAAAACTGGAGAAATCTGAGACTCGCCACTGATATATTTTCTTTTGTAAACTATGAACAAGAAATAATTGATTATTCGTTGCTTTTCATGTGTATTGTAAAAAATAAACAGATGCACGAAAAACTATTGCGAAAATTTTTTGTAAAAGACACGTTTACATCCGCTCGATTTTTATTAGAAAGATTATTTAACGCGTTGTTATTCTACAAGTTATTTAATTAAAGTTTATAAGTTTTTCACATGGAATGGCAGTCCGGTAAGTTTTTGCAAATCCCGGACATCAATCAAAATCCCTCCCGGACATCAATCAAAATCCCTCCCGGACTTTCCCCGACATCTTAAAAAGGAGAACATGTTCGGTAAAACCCCGACGCCTGGCAACCCTATTTCAAAGGTATTATTCATTTTGTGTGTTTCACCCCGTCAACAAAAAAGAAAGATGAATAACAATAACAAAGTTAAAACCTATCATTATCACATGGAATGGGAAGAGGATTATTTCTTCGTTGAAATTAAAGCAGAATGTGTTTGTTTCTTGTGCAATGCGAGTGTAGCTGTAGGAAAAAATTCAACGTCGAACGATATTACAAAACAAATCATTCAGTTACAACTGAAAAAGATTTATCCTTTTAATACGTTCGAGGAACGAGAAGGTAAAACAATTGAAAAGTCAACTATGTTGTCGACGGTCTTTTTTCACAAAATGATAAAAGAGGCATTTTTAGAGGCCGTAGATTCATTATTTGCGACTTTCAAAAACAAATTAGAAATATTAACTGCAGTTAAATCAACTTGTGCGAATAGAATAATGAGTCTAGCTATTGTTTTTTTTAAAATTAAATAACTTGTAGAGATGTTGCTATATATCTCTCCAGCTTGATGAATCTACCGATGTGATTGACACATCTCAGTTAGCCATATTTGTAAGAATGATCTTCAGCGACTTTACTGTGACAGCAGAGCTTTTAAAAGTTATTCCACTAAAAGGCCACACGAAGGGTGAAGATATTTACTGTACGACCAAAATAATGATTTCATCTGAGCAGATACCTATACAAAAGCTTGTGGGTTACTACTTGTAGGCGTTCCAGCTATTTGTAGTGTCAACAATGGCTTCAGTGCCATATGCCAGAAAGATTAAATGTTTCCACCCTTCTTATCTTATTAGTGTATTATACACCAACAGGCACTGTGTTTAAAATACCTAAAATTCAACGAGGTGATGATACTTGTTGTTAAAATCATTACCAAGGTGAGGGTTCATGCTCTCTAGAGACGCTTGCTCAAGGCTCTGACAGATGAGCAGGTGTGGAGACATGTTCTTCGTTGTTTTAATGAACTGCTCCCTACAATAGTCGATTTTTTCAAAGAAAGTAATGAAGTATTATCAGAACTTACGAATATTGAGTGGCTGCGTTTCTGCGTTTCTTGTAGATATTACGGGAAAATTGAATAAACTGAATATTCAACATCAAGGAGAAAATCAATATTTTGAGGAAATGATATCCAAAGCGCAAGCATTTTCCAATAAACTTGCATTCTGGGAGCAAAACCTAAGCCGTGGAGAAGTTAAGCATTTCCTCCCTGTTTGAAATAGAATCTAGAACGAGAAATAAATTGTGAAAGCTATAAAGGAAGAAATCATGTTCAGATTGTTGCTGGCTTGCGAAAACTGTTTGATCTACGGTTTAGTGACATTAAAAAATTTGAGCTACTTGGACAATCTGTTTGAAATCCTTTTATAAAGTTTGACATGGAAATACTATCCAGCTGCGTCATAGAAAATTTTCAAGACGAAGACTTTTCATCAGAAATGGAAATGATAGAATTTCAATGTGATTTGTCGCTTAAGAGCGTTACCTCAACTGTTGAATCTATATGGCCTTTCGTCCCAACAGAGAAGTATCCATTTTTATAATGAATAAAAATCAAAGGTGTTCCAAATACTCCATATATTGAATAACTAAATATTGTTTAGTTAAAAAGCTTTTTTGTTGACATGTTTCGAGGACAACAATCGCCTATTTACAAACCTTACAGATATCTTACCCAATAAGCAAGTTTATGTAGTACTAGCAAAAAAAAAATAGCGATTGAGTAAAAAGATGTAATAAGACCAAAACGTCTCTGCCAGGTGCGCTAAATGTCAGTCTTATAGCAGCTGCACCTAAAGTATTGTTCGAGTACAATGTTCCAATTTACAGTGCCTGTCTTATTGAATGTGAAATACCCGTCTTTTTGAAAGTGTACATTAATGTTTTTAACACTGGCAACAAGGATAATTGCGCAAATTATCGAGACATCCCAGTCCTGATAAAATCCTGAAAATCCGAATAGAAAATGAAATTACTGAGATAGAGTCCGTGCAAGAAAATCCTACTATAGATAATATCTTCCATATTAGATACAGAAGCGGAACAGATAACCTCGACATCGATATAGATCGATCTGCAGAAGGCATATGATATAAAATTCTGGCAAGCTGGTCAAGAAGATAGTTAAGCATGAAAGAAAGGTGATTATGGATGACGAGAAGAGAATTGGAAATAGACTGTATGTGAATCAATGATGGAGATAAAGGGGGATGATAGTAACCAATGGATCCAGGATAGAAGCAGGTTGTAGTAGAGGTGTGGCTAGTCAATGTATGAATGGTCTACTCGTAATAGGATTAGTAAAGGTATAAATTGAGAGGGGGAGATAGAAAAAAGGTTATGAGATGTGCAAGTATATGAGAAGAAAAAATAAGAATGAATCTTATAATATGATATTCGAATGGTTGATGGTTGAAGGCATTTTACCATAATATTTGAGATCGAGAAGAAGCATGAAAAAAAAGAGTACTAATCAATATAATACTAATCAATACTCTTTATGTTTATAGTTTATACCAAACTGAGAACTTTGCGCATAGCTTGGCTGGTCACAACTATAAGAAACATTTATAGCGAAGAAATGAAAAACAGGTATCAGATGAATGATTGGAAAACAAGTTGTAGAATATATGGGAAGCAGGAAGAATTGTGGGAGCATTGGGTGTATGCATGTAAAGAGATGTATTGGATGGATGAACAAAAGATGATAGCAGGTAATTGGAGGATACACATGCGGCATGGAATATGGGTCACAGAGAAGTAATAGAGAGAATAATGTGTCAGGATAATAATAGTGTCGCGTTTAAAAGGGGTGATATAAAATTAGGCTACTTTCCACAAACACTTTTCGTTGGAAAAACTTCCATTTATTTAAGGGATCACAAAATATTATAAATTTTACTTTTTAAGGGTGGTAGATCAAAAGGTTGTATTTCAACGAGAATGTGCGTAACTATAAAAAATAAAACTTTACATTAATATTTATTTATATGGTAATTTTATTCACACGGTATACATCAAATTTATTATTTATTTGTAGACCATTGCTTGCTTAAAATTGTGAAGCAGCAATAAATAAACAATTGCGGACCAGGGTTTTTGAAGTCCGTAGACAATAATAATAATAATAATAATAATAATAATAAAATCCACACTGGTCTGTTTAAATAATCAATTTTTAGGTAAATTAGATAATAATGATTTTGAGGGTAAAGAAATGGACATGTAGAGTAAAAGAAATACTGGTTCAAATTTATTCTATTTATTGTATTAAATTTATTCGAAGTGTAGGAGGTTTGTTGGAAAAAAGAGTGGTTAGATTTAGCGGTTAGGGAGCAGGAACTGAAAAAGATGAAAGAAAAGATGGATAAGAAGTTGAACATACTGATCTATGGATTGCTTGATGAGAGTCGTGATATGGAGAATTTGAATGAATTCTGGATAAGAATGAATTATACAGTCGAGTAGGAGGAGTTCTATAGAATAGGATGAGAACGAAGTATGGAGATGGTAAAGCCTATTATTATGAGTTCGAGTTCAGGGTGTGATAAGAGAGAAATTATGGAAAAGAAAGTCAGGCTGAAAGGAAGCAGAGCATATATTTAGCACGACTTGATGAATACAGAAAGAGCGACAGAAAAAAAGATAAAGAGTTGCGCGATGGAAAAAAGAGGGGTTCAGAGTTGGTTAGAATTGGCTATAGAAAAGTATAGTTAGGGGAAGCCTTTATGGATATGGGATAAAGAGAGGAAGAATTTAGTGATTGAGGTTTAGTGAGTGAATTTAGTGAAGGATTTAGGAATGGGAGTGATAGCGATGATAGTGTGAGGGAAGGTGGTAGTCAGTATAGGTTGCGAAATGAGAAACAGGTGGAAAATTGAGAAAGGAGAAGATTATAATGTGAAGCAGGAAAGGGAGGGGGTAAATGTGGATAGAGGTTGTAGAATGGATAAATGCAAATATTTTGAGAGCCTGAGGGAAGTAGAGTAAGTAGAATCTGGGGAAATAGTGGGTTACGCAAAATGGTGAGAACGAAAGGAAATGAGAAGGGAAGAAAAAGGGTAGCCTAATGATAGTATGAGGAGTTATATGTAGATAGAAAATCTAAAGATAAGCTGATAAAAATAGAGGTAAAGAGGTTTTTAGAGTGGGTTGATGATAATGGGCTGATAGTGGGAAATTGATGTGTGAATGGGGATGGGAGGGAAATTTGACATTTATAGAGCATGGGGGAGGATCGTTTGTAGATTATTTGGTCACGAATGAAATTGTGAGTGAATGGTTGGAAAGAATGAATATTGGGGATTGGGTAGATTCGGATCACTTTCCAATGGTTGGAGGATATGTTTGTGGCAAGAGGGGAGCGGAAGGGAAGGAATGGAAAGAATTTTAAATGAGATTGAGAGGATAAGGGCTGGCTCGTAGGGTGAAGAGGAGGGGGGAAAGGTTTAGAGGGTAGGTATAGCGTAGAAGAGAAATTAATGATATGTTTGTCTCTTTCGGTGTATTGTATTATTGTTATTTTTATTCTGTTATGTTCATATTGTTAGATTTTTTGTTGTAGGGTATTATCGTTGTTTTGAATCATAATTGATTAGTATTGTTTCAAAGTTGATGCCTATAAAGATTTCTTGTTATTGTATTATATTTAGTCTATTAAAATAAATGCTGACTCGAATACACTTTAGGTTTCCGAAAATAAATGTATAATTTCCCCAGTAGCAAAGGAATTATTCTTCAAAGAAGTATATCTAAATCTGTACGGTTCACTACATAGATAATAATAAATTGTACGATACTTATTTATTGTGTGAGAGTATAGGTTGATTTGGCAACATGAAGTTTATTTCCTATTAAAACACACACCCATATACTTTTTATTAACATAAAAGAAAACGATTAGTTTGTTAGCACATTATAGAAAATGTGCTAATGCGATTTATTTGTTAAGCGAGTTTACGAAAACGATTGAACTATTTAGAATTTTAATTGAAAAAATGGAAAGGTAATGGCCAAGACTAAGCGCGTTTGGTCTTATTCGTTAGGCGCGTTTGGTATATGTTCGAACAAATTAGTCTGCTGCCGTCGAAAAAAAGAAGGGGTTATCCCAACTTTCTTTCAAAGTTCCTTGACAGCGAAACACAATGCATCTTTCTCTAAATCCTGCTTTCAATTCGAAACAGTTCTAAAACATTCTAGCTAGGAGATTTCAATGAGCGACAGGTTTGGCTAGGCTCAATCGGCTTTGACCCGAAGGAAAGGACTAGCCCGAAGGACTAGCCTTTTTGCAGCTGCTTAGTTAAACAACATGTGATGTTTGGATAATGGCAGTAACATGAATTGAATATCTTCTATGAAACTATCGATGTACTCAAACTAATGCATCCTGAAATGCTGGTGCTAACTAACAGTTTGAGTCTATCTAGCTTTTCAGCAGTTATACCGATGCAAATGTATTCACAGCGGAAGATGCGAAATAAAAGCAAATTACATATAAACGAAGCTAGACACGATGTATATATGAATGTCTCTCTATTTAGCGGTCTTTCCTTTTAGCTTGACTATTACGAATCTGTGCAGTATGATCTTATTAATTTAATCCGATATTTATTTAATATCGCTGGATTTATTGATTTAAGTAGAATCTGGTTTAGAATTAAACTTCTTCGAAAATTAGACATTGACGTCTTTAGCGTTTGAATTGTGAAGCAATTTTCATTGCTATAATAGGACGATCTGAATGTGATTAATTCTGGAGGGAAGCTTATGTACTGAGAGAGTGAAGCAATGAAATGTAGATTAAATGTGAATGGAATCATGGAAGGAGGGATCAATGAGGTGATGCGGTGAATTGTAAATAAATTGGAGCAGACGGTGGGGGTGACGATGTATGTAAAAGTGTTTTGTTAGGGGTTGTGAGCGATAGGGAAGGGACAACAAGGTAAGAATGAGAAAAGAAAGAAAGAAAAGGAAAAAAGAGTCAGCAGGAAGATGTATAAAAAGTAAAGAAAAGTTGCGGGAATAAATGACAAGGGATTGAATATGAGAGAGGAGAAAAACATGGATGCGAGGCTTAGTGTAAATTAGTTATAGAGGAAGGTTGCAATGAGGAAATTATGACGAAAATTTTATGGAAGGTTGTGGGAAGAAAACAAGAAAAAATGAGAAAATAAATTCACTATCACAGCATTCACAATCTTTCTGTAGCTGTTCGTGCCATTTTAGCAATCATCTCAATATGATCCTTACACCTACCATTTTGAGACAATGTGAATCCCAAATTTAATCTTTTTCACTCTTTCTATCTTAACTCCTCCTCTGCTAATCTCATCCTTTCTACATTTCCCTCGCTCCCTTCTTACACACCATAACCTTCGTCTTCTCTACATTCACCACCAACCCCCCCCCTCCCCCCTCTGTCCATATATTCTTCAGCCTCTCAATTAATTCATTCATCTCTTATTTTCTATTCGCCATGCATACATCGTCATCAACATGTGTCAGAGACCACACCTGTTTCTTTCCAATACAAATTCCCCCAGCTTGTCGCATCTTCAATACCTCCTCCAGATCTGCAATATAAATATTGAAAAGCGTAGCACTCAATGGGCACTCCTGTTTAACTCCTGTGTGTGCCTCAAACCATGCTGACACCACCCCATTCACTCTCGCTCTCACCATACTCCCATTGTACATATCGTTTATCATTCTAATCATTCTATTTGATATCCCAGCCACCTCCATTCTCACCTACAATCTCTCAACAGCTGCCTTGGGCAGACAAACAGCAAATTCATTTTCTTCCTTTTTGCAACCTCCTGATTTATTACATAATTCGCCATAACAATGTTATCAGACATTCCCCTACCTTTGACAAACCCACTCTATGTCTCAGATAAAATCGCCTTCCTTTTTAATTTGTCTTCCAGCCTCCTATTAATCACCTGGCAAACAATCTGTATATCCCATCCATAATTTAATCTCTCTATAACTTTCCACATCCATGCTATACCCCCTCTTATCACAGGCACAACTTCACCTTTCTTCCATTCAATAGGCATTCCCACTTCTCCTTTCCATGTCCGATTCATCCCTCTAACTAATGCATTGAAACCATCCTCATTCAGGTATCCCCATACACCCAAAAGTATCCTGTCTGCCCCTGGCGTTCCCCCTTCTTTCATTTTTCTTATTTCAAATTTTGCATCTTCTATACTTATATCTTCAAGTGCATCCTCATCCCCATTACATCTCATATTCTGACTTTTTTTTAATCAGGGCCACACAGAATCTGCATGCCGAAAGCACTATTAACTGTGTCAATATAGAAAAATCTTTATCACCTAAAGGAATCGACAAAGAACTAATACAAATATAAGTTTATTTATGTGGAATTATATTTTTTATATCCCTTAAATTAAATTCGGTTCTCTAATGTACTGGAAGTCAGTTACACTTGGAGTAATTTAGGAATTCCCAGTAATATAGCATTCCCAAGACATTATTTAATAAAGTTTTCTTCAATCTTATATTTGCAACGCATCCGGAGATATCGTAAAAAACGTTTTCAGTTTAAAAGTGGCAATCTCGCATTCTATAAGAAATATTTAAATCCTATAAACATTTTTGCATTCTATGATAAACTATAAGTTTTCAGCTGCCTATCGCTGCCAACACAACTCAAATCACTTTTTTTTCAATTTTTTTTAAAATGATTACATATTTTAAATAACTTTAAGTATGTTTTCTTCCTTAACAATGTGTGAATATCCGCTAACTAATCTGGTAAACCATGTAATAATAATAGTAATAAGCGCTCTTTAAGCACTTCAGGTGAGTTGGTCTCTGCAGGAGATCAACACAACCCACATGTGGTAGCAAAATGCGATCAACAAATTGTAATTTATCTCTTGTAAATCTGTACAAAAGAAGACGGGAATAATAGAATTAAACTGCATAAGAATTTGGCCCAACTCATCAAATGTTTCAAAGCTCTTACATAATAATAATGATAGTTAGCAAAAATTGAGATTATATTTTTTTAAATAAGTAGTTTAATAAATGTATGAATGTATAATAGCGCTAAGAATCGACTGTTTTCAGCACCAAATTATATTATAGAAGTTAATTAATTAATTCCACAATTAATATTTAGTACATTGCATTATGTCCAGAAACAATGACTTTTATACGCCTGTTGCGAAAAGCATGTTTTGAGAAATAACTTTTCTTTTAAATAAAATAGGATGCAGCTATTTATATAAATGTCAATTTACATACAGGAAATTCTTTTTATTTGAATAAGTGGGCCCAGAATTGTAGAAAGACTTCTGTGTCCTGGGCTAAAAAAAAATTTGACGCTCCTCGTAATTTTTCCGATCAACCTATAGATCCCTTCATTATTTTAATTCTTCTTCTTTTGAAGTTTGA
>WYDF02281615.1:18205-29887 GCA_009867245.2 Adranes taylori | reverse complement strand
TTTGAAGTTTGAGGTTTATTATACATTATACATTGGCACACTTATGTCTTACGACAATTCTTTATTCCCATTCCAGCTATGTTTATAAACAGCTTATAACACGTATGCACATGGAACATAATTTCCACTAAACATTGGAGAACAAAAGCGAACTACTTAATAAAGTGGTTGCTTAGTTATGAAAGACATAATGTTGATCATTTTGTGTAGTTGGATGGGAGGAGGGGTGATATTACTGTGCAAATTCTGCAGACAGTAGTGACTGTTTTTGGGCATACGCAGATTACAAATAGTGGATGTGGCTCAATATTAATTGGGTGAATCCATGAGTGTTTGTGCGATTTGCATTTGGCATGGAATATAGAATTTGGAAAACGCGCAACGACTTTAATTGCACAATTTTGAGGGTAGAGACACTAGATTCCTATTTAATCGAATTTGATGGGACCAAAGGCATTCGGTTAAACGAAAATTCGGTTAATTCGGAATAATATAAAAAATATAGTTTTTTGTAAGGAAATCGCGTCCTAGATATGAAGTACCTATGAAAAAAACCTATTTTCTCAATCTAGTTTAAACAACTTAAGACTAAAATTATTAAACATTGTATTTTCCTAACAAAGGTTTAGTCCTGTATCTTCTTTTGCTTGACTCTTAGTGACCATTTGGTGCTGATCGATCTCGAAGTTGTTTTATCATCATCAGTTCTGCTGGGTTGTGTCATCTGGCTGTCCTAAATAATACATCAGTTCGTCACATATTTTGCGTGTGGGTTGGTCCTTTTGTGATTGCCGATTCGTCAAAACTAGCCGAACATGAAATGCTACTCGTCGAGTAGCCGAACATGAAGCTACGACGTCATCATCAGATAACATCTGGTGGCCCGGGCCCTCTTCACCTTTAACCCACTCTGAAACGGCATTAATCTATACATGAAAGCAGCATTTCATATTCTGTATAATTTGAAACAAGCTTGCGTCATCATTTGTCTCTTCAGGTTCCATTACACTCTCATTCGCAGTCTCCGATATCGGACATCTGGCCAAAGTTTCTTCCATGTTTATGCTAAGGGCGTGGATGTGACTTTATACCACGCAGCAGCAGTTATTTAAATAACATCCGTGATGTTTTCTTCTTTCAGAGTCGCTGTAATATCCTTGCGTTGTGCATCATCATTACTGTCAATGATTTTACCCAGAAGTTTTCTCCTGTACGGCCTTTTCAGTGATTCTATGGCCCCTGGATTCATAGGCTGGATAAGTGCTGTGAGAATACTTGGGAAAAATGAATCAAAAATGTCACCGCATTTCAGTTCCGCTGCTCCCGTGTGAGTAGAAGCACAGTCAATGATTAAATCAGTAGGGCATTGTCAATGACTAAAACTGCCTTAAGAAGCAAAACTGCCTGAAAGAGTAAAACTGCGCTTAATGGAATAAACACTTCAAAACTAAAGATCGTACCGGGATATTCGAGTTTTTATAGAACAACCCTACTTCTACTTTCGTTATCAGTGTCTGACGTTTTCCAAGAATTTTATTCATTGAAACAAAACTAAGTGTTCCAAAAACTCCATGTATTTAATACGTTTAACAACCAAAACCTCCAGCCGGTGAAAGATGAAAGATGACAATTTACACAGCTACGACAATTAAACGTTTATACCTGACATGTTTCGGGGAAACAATTACCCCTTCTTCAGAAGAACTGAATAAATAGCTAAGTTAATAACAATTCATTGATTGAAGCAAATACATAATACCTTCAACATTTTTTCTGCCACTGTGATAAAATTAATGTGATAACATTTTTGTTTTTGAAGACTTATAATATATTACAAAGTGAGATTTCAAAGAAAATATTGAATAATTATCAATATGTCAAAATACATCGGAAATTTCAGACAGTTAGTAACCAATTTGACAAGGTCAAACATAGAAACTAAATTCCCTAAATGAACTAAAAGTGATGAGAGGTGGATCCAGAGGTAACCGAACAATCGATTGTGCCGGTTACCTCTGGATCCACCTCTCATTACTTTTAGTGAATTTAGACAATTTTATTTTCTACATTTGACCTTGTCAAATTGGTTACTAACTGTCTGAAATTTAAAATGTATTTTGATATATTGATAATTATTCAATATTTTCTTTCAAATCTCAATTTGTAAATATGTAATGACAATAATCCTGTTCATGTAAAACAGGATTAACATTTGTATAAGTTGTTTGATTTGAGCAAATCAATAATTTCAAATTGTTCAAATTTTTTCAATGTTTCATTAAATTATCTATAGAGGGCATCACTCTTTTTAGTGTATTTCCGTTAACAACGTTCTAAGAACATTTTAGTACTATTACAGTCATGGCGTACACAAAGTTTAAAAGAAAATAGTAAAATTTTCTAAAACATTCTAGTAGCTTTTCCTATTAAAATATTAAAAATTTATATATAAATATATTAAATTTTATAATATATTATAATTTTTCAAAAACAAAAATGTTAACACATTAATTTTGTCACAGTGGCATAAAGACATGCTGAATGTATTATTTATTTGCTTCAATCAATTTATTGTTATTAACTTAGCTATTTATTCAGTTCTTCTGAAGAAGGGGTAATTGTTTCCCCGAAACATGTCAGGTATAAACGTTTAATTGTCGAAGCGGTGTAAATTGTCATCTTTCACCGGCTGGAGGCTTTGGTTGTTAAACGTATTAAATACATCGAGTTTTTGGAACACTTTGTTTTAGTTCATTGAAATGTAGACTCCAACACTGAAACATACAGAATTCAATTTTATTCATGTTTAACATGTTTTGTTTAGGTCTAGACGTTTGACCTTGAGATCGATTACTCACCGGATATCGTTATCGTACTCCACGAAATCTATTTAAACGTTTTTCCAGGAAATGATGATGACATCATCTTTTTTTCCAAGAATTTTATTCATGTTGAAACATGTTTATTCATGTTTGATCATGAAATGGATGACTCACCTATCATCTATAACTAATTTGAATTCGTTCCATTCGACATGTTTTGCTCTTGTTTTGCGCTACTGTTTATCTCTCTGCAACATACATTGTCTCTCTCGCACACACCCATAAATACCTCGGCTTAGCTCCTCTGCATTCATTCTCAGTTCAACTGCGAACGTGTGCAGATCTAATTTAATAGCACACGAGTACGCATAGCTGTTAATTAAGTTGTTAAACGAACAATTAATTAAATTTTGATATTCGTCTAAAATACTTAAATGTAAGATTCCAGTTACTTTAATTTCCATTATGCTTATATATTTATACGTTATTTTTCATTTAATTCAAGGGTCACAAAATGTGACCCTTGTCATGCTGGAAGCAAATAAATAATACCATCAGCGACAAGAGTCACAAAATGTGACCCTTGTCTATACAGTGCATTTACCCTATGTAATCTGTCTATAGTTATGTTATTTTTTGTTTTCTTATTCAATTTTCAATATATATATATATATATATATATATATATATATAAATACCTTTGCATATTTTGTTTTTGCTATTTTATTCATTTAAGAACGCGTGGACATCTAAATTATCTATTTTTCTGATTTAGTGTTAGTCTGTCATCAGATCTTGTATTGAACACACGTGCGTGCATTAACTAAAATCATATCAACAACAGTAACAGTTAATGCAGTTAGTTCATCAGCATCAATCGATGAGCCATCAGTTCAATCAAACGGTAAACGAAAAAGGTTTGGTGATCCAGATAGTATTGGACAACAAGAGGCTAACCAAAAACTAAAATATCAGAAAGCAAGTAATGCATTAGACCTAGAATTTGGTTCCAAAACTGGTACGTGGAAAATTGGTGAGAGCTGTATTCGTATCAAAGAGAAATTTATTACAGTTGACGAGAAAACATATCAGAAAACAAATGGTTTAATTGATTTGCTATTCGAGACTAATCCATCGAATTACGCCATTCATGATGAAAAGATGTATTTACATATTTTGCTAAGATCTAAATTTGATGTGTGAACTAAATATGTAATGTCAAAATCGGTATGATTATTTCAATTAGAATTAAAAAAATATTACTACCACGCTGGTCTATTTATTCTGAAAACAATGGAACCATTTTCATATGAAGAATATTAAAACTCTTAGTTATCAATAAATTTTAATTATAAGCGCCGGTCTTTAAAAATCCACACGTAAATGACATTTATATTAAAAACAAACGTGCATCAAAAGATATTATATTTCATATGTATATAATTACAGTAGTTTATTTACGCAACATTAAATATTAAGAAAGCACCTAGATAGGCTTTTATTTATTTTGAATGAAAAAAAAAACTTTCTGTATAGTGCTATTCAGCATTTCATTTATATCGAAAGATAAAAACTTTTAAGAATTAGTTCATTGAATTTTTATTTTCAATAAAAGGAAGAAACAAATCGAAAATAATAAATAATTAAACACGCGGTGATATACGCAGAATACGAGGAATGAGGGGAGGGAGAGAGGGGACACTAGAAGGACATTGAGTAGACTGGAAGTACACCGCAGACAGTGGGTCGGGGAGTATCCATCTAGGATTGAATGTTTGAAGTGATTCGATAAAAGTAGACAACCAATAATACAGGGATCTACATTAGAAACATGCATTTCAAGTTTCGCGCCAAATCTAAATAAAATCGAATCGAGGATTCCCCAAAGGACCCCAAAATGACTCCAAAGTGTCTCCAAAATTATCCCAAAGGACCCAAAAGGCCTCAAGACCCCACCCTACACCCCAATGGCGCCACCGGGGATATCTTTAATTATCATTTAGAACGAGTTAAGGCAAGGTCTTGGCAGATGGACGGGTAATCAGAATCCGGTAACTGCTACTACTCCGGCAACCTGGCAAAATCGTTCATGATATTCTAGATGATATAATGAATATATTTCTCTTACCCTCCCCTTTCGCCCTTTAATTCCACTTATCCCGATTAATCCCAACTTATCCCCATTATCCCTATTATCCCAACTGATCCATGTTATCCCATTATTACGATTTATCCCAACTTATCCCTATTATCCCAACTCATTCCTGTTACCCTAGTTCATCTCTATTATCAAAACAACTCATCCCTACTTATTCCTCTAATTACCTCTCCCGGCTTCCCCCATCTTCCCTCTACCTACCTTCCCCTTATCTTCCTCTCATCTTCCCACGCTTTCCTCTGCCCAAGTGACGTCCTACCTACTACCATGTGTGTTTTGAAAAAATAACTCCGCTCTGGAATCGAACCCGAGTTGCCGATTGCCAGTCAAGTGTTCGCCGCGTGCGCCTTATATACTCCTAATTTTATTTAACTGGGTTTATTGTGAGAGGTTGTTTTTGGATAGATGTAAAGGACGAAGTGCCCCGTTTGTGGATAGGAGGAGGGTGGATCGCTGGTAATCTGGTGTTCCCATCCCAGATACATATGCTGCTTTGATGATGCAGAGATTCATTTACTCATGGCTGGGAAGTACCAAATGCAGTGGCTACGAACATGAAGCTCAACGTTGGTTGACCATTGCTTAGTTGGTTCGTATAGCGTGGACGGCGCGCCGCACGAATACATATGTATTGTATATCGCTTACTGTGGCTGCTAAAGGACATCACCCACACATTGCTAAGATTCTTTGGTTTCAGTGTGACAGAATAGTGCCATGGAGGTTAACCAGTTTTCTCTTTCACAAAAACCTGCGGGAAAGATTGGCTTCGATATTTCTTGAAAAGACATGTTATGTTGTAGTAAAAATGGCATGTGCTTCGAATTACAAAAAACCTACTCTTAAGGGCTTCTCTTTTTCTATTAACCGATTTGTTCATAACGGGTGATTTTTTTGTAAACAGATTTTGTATAATTAAAGTATTTGTGTCTAATACGTATTTTGTTTGACTAAAATACTATATGAGTACGGTATCTATAAAAAAATTTGCACTTCTTAGTTGGACAGGGTTGTAAATGGCTACAGTGTTGTAAATCAACTAACTGATTTTTCGGTTAACCGAGCGCGTCTTGGTACCATCGAAGACGGTACAGAGAGTGCCGTCTGTATTAGCTTCCGTCCACAGGTACAAAATACTTTTGAGAAACTCTGCTCTAGAACTAATATTTATTCCGATGTTTTTTCTATTTATTTGTCATTCATCCCGAAAGAGTACTTACATTCAGCCCTCTACTATAATTGCATACAAATAATTATATCGATAAGACAATTTTTCTTCTAATTTTCATCGTTTTTATTCCATGATTCTAGTTATTTTTCGTCCCTTGTAATAATAAAAAATTCATATTCTAGGAAATAAATACATTTATAAAGTGCAAACTAATAATCGATTTCTTCAAACAATCCATTTGCAGATGAGACAGGTAAGTAATAAATAACAGTAATTAGATAAATAAAAGGAAATTATGCTTTATTTATGTATGAAATAATAAACAAGAAGTATTGTAAAAATCAAATCATAAGTGTTTTGGTAAAAAGTGCAAGTAATGCGCTGAGTAATGAGATTGTCAAAATCTCTCCGGGGGTTCACACCTTTCATTTGTACCTCCCTCGGTATATTTGACTTTAGTGTAGTATCTCTTCTATATATACCATTCTCACATAAAATATTTATATAGCATAGTTTCTTTTTCACATATTACTTCCTATACGAGTATAATACTACTTATACTCGTACAAGTATAATGTTATATAATTTCTTGAAAGTAAATTTAATTTATCAACTGTGATCTTTCAGTGATTTACGCTTCAGAAACTTAAATATTCAAACCCTACTGCAGATATTTTTAAAAATTCAAAAATTTTTAATTTAGAATTTTTTTAAATGCGTTCTTTTAAGCTCTACTTTGTTGCGTTTCATTAACGGATAATTTTTATTCATCAATAATATACATAATCTATACATGAATGTATTAAGAATTGTGTGTTGTCCTCAGTCTCGCTATAAACGGCATAGGTAAGTACAATTTAATTTGTTATTTGATATTTCTTTATTTTATGTAGAATATTTTTAACAAACTAATTTATACAATTCGAATTCATCATTATCATTTTTGACGTAATATTGACGCGTTTGACGCGTATAGATGCGTAATATTGACGCGTTGGGAATGCTTCTTTGAACAACGTGACCAGCAAGAGAAAATCCTATTAATTGGGTACGCAGCAATTTTCTCCTATACTACGGTATCCTCTCGTACAACAACTACATAATGCAATTCCTTTAATACTCACTTGAACTTATCTACTACGAGAATAAAGTAATATATTTCATATCAAGCGTATAAATATATCTGCCACAGAACTAAATTAGAGCGAGGACAATTTTTCTTGTTACACTCGTTACCTCCACGGGAAAATTCGCCCTCGAATCTTAAAAAACCAATAATATAGAAAGCCTAATAAAAAAAATAGTTAACATAATTACTACTGATAACTTTATTTGCCAACTTACTGTATGTTCGTTCTCCTTATAGCTTGACTATTCTTTAGTATAAAATTAATCTATTGTTTTTGTTTTATTATAAGATTAACTCTTTTTCAAGATGAAATATCTAATCTTCACATAAGTTTAACTAATCTTTACATAACTCTCCTATTCTTTCCTATAAGTCTAACAAATCTTCACGTGGAAATGACTAGGCGTCATTTTGGAAGGGAAGATATACCACGTAACAAAACTGTAAAGAGTTAAATATAATCTGAATACAAGTATGTTACCATAGTTTATAAATTTTATTCTAATAAACACAAACTGCAGTAAAATTCTATGACATTCGGGAAAAACGTATCAAGTCTTCAAATCCGAAAGCAGGCATTCAACAGGAAGCATCTGCATTTCATTCTAAGAGGGACAACTTCACGGTCGTAGTAACCTTCAGCTCTAGTCTGGAAGCCCGGTTTTGGCCGTCATTCTTGGCTACACTATAAAGGAACCTATAAAGCACTATAAAGCTACGCTATTTCAGGACCTTGTATTGATTATTCCAAATTTTGACAGAGCTGCTGGTACTTGGAGTGTTGTTTGATTAATTAATAAAACAAGTGATCCATCTCCAAAAATTTTTATAATTAAAAGCGACTCATACATGAATTTCGTTTGGCACACACAATTAGACCATTCTCAAGCTAAAAAGTAGTTAGCCTTATGAGATACATTTAACAAATATAAAAGATATTGTATTGCACCTTATTATTACAGATATTCAAATATATATTCAAACTGTAAACATTGTAGCATCAAAACAAAATGTTCTTAAATTCAATTAATTGGACTATGATTTTTCATTATTTTGAAATAAACTGACTAAACATTTTAAAACAAGATCAGTTTTACAGGATTGAAATTTATAAAACCAAAGGGGATTACTAATTCTAGGTTAGGTTTAAATAAAGTAACCAAATAAAATAAAATTCTGAAAATTAAATTTATGTATATTGATTGCTACATATATTTTAATTTGTTTTTGTTCCTTTTTCTCTTTGTAATTAACATGTTAAGGGTCCTTAAATGAAATTTATGAAAACTTGGGAACGTGAAATTTTACGTTTGTGAAATGGGAACGTGATATGGGAACGTTTGTTCTATCTGTTGAATAATGAGATGAGATCTCTCAAATTAAAATGATAAAGAACACTGTAAACGGTATGCCGTCATCTATGGTAAGTAATAAGTACCCAAAAATATATATTCAAAATATAGAGATTCATTAACGATCTACCGTACATAAGATTAAAGAAACTTTTATTAATAATATTTATCAAATTCTCAATCAATTTGAATTGCAGTGTACCTGAGTATTTAATAAGTCAATAAGACATTGGTAGTAAAAGAGGAAATATGGATATTTTCAATAATTCTATTTAAATATGGTCTGTTGCATAAATGTAAAACTTTGTAATCATTGTGTGTCAAAAATTCATGATTATGAGATAAAATATCATTTGCCATATGTGATTGGTCTACATTTTTTAGATTAATAGCTCTATTGTGCTCTCTAAATCTCACTTCAAAATTTATATTCTTCATTACTATATACAAATACTGGAAAGACCAACAATTAATGAGGTATACACCAGATTTTAATTTATTATCGACTTTACCTTTGTTATTTTTAATTTTTTTAATCGGATTTAAGGCAATATTTATATCGTACTTATTGAGAAGCTATTTAAAATTGTTAAAACCGGAGATGTAATATGTTAAAGTATAAAAATTTTTGTTTTCACTTATAATGTTACTATGATAAAATTTGTATTTAATTTGTTGTGTTTTCGTTAAATTAGTTTAAAAAGGAATTTGTCCTCATATTCATTCATTATTGCAATGCTTCTGATGATATTAATTTCATTGGTAAATTCTTATGATCTCATAGGAACATTATACAGTCTATGTATTATCGAGTTAAAAGCTGAGATTTTATGATTTACAGATGAATTGTTGCTGAATGGAATTAAATTATCCGCAAAAGTGTATTTACTATAAACATTGGACTCGACTTTTTAAGTTATTATTTATTATCAAGACATTAAGGAAAGGTAACATATTCTGATTTTGAATTTCATATGTGAACTGTATGTTCGGTTTAAAAGAATTGAAAAGTGCTTCTAAATCTAAAATTTCATTAACGTTACCTTCGTAGATAATAAAAGTATCATCTACATACCAAAATTAGTGAACTTCCGTCCTAGATTCATAAATTTGGATAAGAGTAACTTCAATGATATGCAAATGAAATATTTAAATAAATGTTGTAAATTTAACCCATATACAAATCTATAACAATTATTTATATATCACCGACAGTAATAGTGAGTTAACCATAGTTTAACCTCCAGTTCTTGAATGATATTTCAAATACTTTTGGTAAAATTATAAGGCATAGCAAGAATCTCAAAAACAAGGATTACGCCATTTTCCCAGAGATTAAAAATATATGCGTACCAAGACCCTTACCAAATCTGATAAAGGTAACTGCGTGATTATTCTGAATAGAGTTGACTACAATAGACTGGGTGAAAAATTTTTGCACGATGATAAATTCGAATCTGTTATTGAGGATCCCTCTTCTAAATTAATAATCGAACTTAACAAATTAATTAAACACACACCTGACAAATTTAAAGATATTAAAAAAGTTATTCCTATGAACCATAGGACAATAATGATACATACATATTAAAAGTTCTCGCACTTGACTTGGAAGTATCACACATCTTTTTGATTGCAAAAATTTAAATATATTTATTAACCCATTTTGGATTGCTTAGTTTTGGCTATATTTTTTATTACATTTCCGTGTTGCATACAACAGAATTTGTATACAACAGATCTAATCCCGTAGCACTTGGCATGGACTTTAATAAAATTGAAATTTAAGAAAATTAATGCAATATGAAAATTTACTTATTGTCTTATGTAACATGTCCATGTTTTGTCATATTTCCTTTCATAGGAACAAGTATGTGGAATCATATATAATTTATTTAAACACATCTTTTTGTTAAAATGTTAATTCTGTTAATTTTTGTTAACTGAATATCAAGATCGTAATCCAGCTAATCTATATTTAACTATTTACAGTTGTCTGCAATATCAGAGATCATAAGAGCCGTAACCCAGCTTATCTAAATATTGCAATCATAGATCAATTATCTTAAAACTGTTATAAATGTTTTGTAAAACTGTTAAGCGATAGTACCTTGTGGTATGATTATCTCATCCTCAAGGCACCTCCTTATATGTAGCCCAAACGCTGTGCTTAATAAATGAAATTACATTAAAAAATACAAAATAAAAATATATAATACTTTCTCTGTTTATGCTTCAACAGTACGATTTTTAAATTTCGGCAAGTTTTATTGTAATATAAATAAATTTTCACGTACGAGTAATAAATTAAAAAACCTGATAAAAATACCTATAAATCAAATTACAAAATAATTCACAAACACTTACTGTATGCCAGAATGTTAGTTGCGAGCACTTAGTATGTGAGCTGTCGATCTTAAAGATAATCACCAAACGATGATTCTCATTTATTCTACTCCTTTTATAATCAAAAAGATTATCAAAAGAAAATAAGCAGCGCCATTGTTATTAATGTTATTGTACATATACTTCAACGAATATAGCCTACCAGTGTGATACCAATTGAATGTATATTTAAATAATTCACAATCTTGTATCAATTGGGAAAAATAGATAAGTCTATTTAGGACTAAAAAAGATAATAGTTATATTAATGATATGTTTGTCACATAGATTTTTTTTTATTTACGTGAACTTTAGGTAGATCTTATTTGCACTTTAAATAAATTAACATACGACGGTGGATTATTTCGGAGTTTTGCTCCTCGTTAGGCACGTGTGTGTTTAATCGACCTAATATTATGCTATAAGCACTATACTCAAAAACGGGGTATTTTTACCATAGTACATAATGCTCTTTCATTTGTCTGATGTGGAGCGAAACTCCAAATCGAGCGCTCATCATACATTAGTTTACTTAAAGTGCAAGTAAGAACTAAAGTTCAAGTAAAGTGAAAAGAAAATTATTTAATGTGATCAAAGATATCAAAGATATCAAAGATATCAAAGATATCAAAGATATCAAAGATATCAAAGATATCAAAGATATCAA
>WYDF02281615.1:0-18105 GCA_009867245.2 Adranes taylori | reverse complement strand
ATCAAAGATATCAAAGATATCAAAGATATCAAAGATATCAAAGATATCAAAGATATCAAAGATATCAAAGATATCAAAGATATCAAAGATATCAAAGATATCAAAGATATCAAAGATTTGGAAACAACAGTTACCCTCTTTGAAGTTAGTACGCCGCGGCTAGGTCGGGATCCGAAGGATATCTTGGTCATTGGCTCGAGTTTCTTCTTTGGAGGAGGCGCCTGCGCTTGTAAATCCTGGAGCCAGATACTTGTCCTAATCTCAGAATAAAAAAGTACAGAGGACGCACAAGTCACAAATAAATTTTGCAACCTTTATTAAAATTTTACCAATATAACAATAAGAGGTTCCTGCTAAATCAACTCCATAGATAGTCGCGATATATTAATCAGGCATTAAATCCTTTTTTAAAATTTCCATACTATAATTCAATAGTGAAATTACAATCAATTTCACAAATATCGCAATAAAAATTCCACAGCCAATCAAATGTTACGTTAAAATAGTAGTTGTACACTCAGATTACCTTGGATGTATCCACGGACATTATAAGTAACAAACAAATATGGACTCTCCTCTGCCCATAAAATCCTACATGAAATAGTGACCTATATGAAATAGTTACTTAATTCTTAAACAGGCTTAAAACTTAATAAGCAAATTATATAGGGACGAAACCACTGGCGGCCGCCCCCTTACTTAATAAAATCTCATAGTACTAATTTTATCCCCCTTACTTCATAAACATAAATTGATCACGCGAACACGTCGTTTCAAACAAATCGCGTACTGATGATTCATTCTTAAGGTGATTACTCATCTGCAGCATCGAAAACAAATTAAAATCCATCTCAAATCTTCCTAAAGGCGAATGTCTTCATATAAAGCCCTATGGATCTTGCCTGTAAATCACACACACGCTCTAGTGCCAGTTTGACGCTCAACAATTAATAAACTTACTCAATTCGGACTTCACCAAGCGGCTTACTTAAAACACCTCGCTATCCCAACCCATCGTATAAGACAAAAAATTGACGGCTATGTGATACTAATTATCAGAAGAAAATGTCTAGATCCGACTTCCTCAATTTTAGCAGAGCAGGATGATCCCTTGTACTCGCCTTTCAATTGCAACCATTGACGAATTGGATCGACCAATCGGAAACTTGAAATCTAAAAAAATTGCCAGTAGGAAAGACTCTCTCTACTGCATCCCCGATTAGACGGAAAACGAGTTATTCAGACATTACTGCACCTCAAGTAAACTATAATTTTCGGTACTCCACATAGTACAAAATATTTATTGCGGAAACTATTTTGGTATGTAGGATTCCGAAATCAATTTTCTGAAGTAGTTTGTTGAGTAGCCCAGAAAATGCAGTTTGATTATAAATCTTAGCTGCTATGCCTGTTTCCCAATTCGTATAGATAATGGCTTAAAATAAATATTTGAAACTTAGATGGGAGATGTTTTTAATAAACGCATATATCAAGTATATTAACCGCATGGAAGCTGGATGTATATATTCCTTCACACAGTTCGTATCAAATGAGAGTTGGATCTAAAACATTTTCAGTTGTGAAATTTTGACTTTTGATATTGTGAGATTTTCAACAAATGAAAAGTTTATTTTAATTAGTCACTGTTCCGATTTTCATCATCAGCATCATCATTCAGCCCAAACTACGTTTAAGAATATAACAGATATTATATACTTATCATAATCCAAATTAAAAAGTAGTGTGTAAAAATATAAATAAAACCACATATGCTCATTGAGTATAACCAATTCCTAAACAGAACGAAACGAGTATTTATGGGAACAATTTAAAGAAGATACAAAAAAGGACAAAGTTATTTACCTGAACTGAACTTATTAATTGACAACGGAGTAACCGATGGCCCCACATTGGAATGTATTGAAAACTATCATCAATATTAATTAATAATAAATAACAAGCTAGTGACAACTTTGTTTTTTTACATGATGTTTCTCATCTTGGTTTTAACCTTAACCAAATTTAACTTAGGATGCAAATAACTATATGCTATAGGTGTCCCATAATTTTGGCTCGTTTATTTTTGGGATAACTTTTATGAAGTGGCAAGAGAGATTTTTTTATGGGGTGCGTAGCAATTTCTTCTGCCCTACGCGATCTCGTCGTTCATAACTACGATATGCTATTCACTTTAATACACACTTTAATTTACCCACTTACGAAATGAAGTTATAATCCCCCTCTTTCCCGACAATGTTTGGAATAAAACACAAGACTTTCTAATTCTTAACGTGCTGCGCCCCTTTCGGACTTAATAGTAAATTTGCTTTTATTCTTATTATTTTTAACTCAAAGTGTTATGCTCTTACTTCTTTGTACTTTCGACCGCTCACTTATTGGTTATTACTTCTACGAATTTTAGCACATGGCGTTTAAAGTTTCATGCTTGAAATGCTTGAAATTTTCTAGGAGAAATTACATCAAGCCACGTCCAAGTGAAGCTGGCAACTACGAAAGTTCCACAGGTACGCTGATCACCAGAGCAACTTCAGCTAAATTTATATTAATTTACCTACCAAAGCCAGCGTAATTAGACGCATTTTCGGTCTTGCACTAGTTGTTTACGAGTGGACAAATTCGCACGTTTCAACTAGAATAACTCACCCTTAATTGATCAGAATTAGCACTCTTGAATATAATTTTGCGTCAAAGTAAGCGCCATCAGCAAAAAGGCTATTTTTATTTCTATTCAAAAATAAATTCAAATTTGTCAATGTAAAAACAAGGTCAGCGTCAAAGGAAGAGGAAAGCCAATCGTCAAGCTCACACCAACAGGGGTGACAGAGACGCAACACCAGAGAGGCCAAGCTGTCTTGTCCACGCAAACCACGTATGCTGATAGACGTACCCGTACCATCCACTCCATCGAAGCAGCTCCAGGCGATGAGCCATTGCCCCTATACCCGTAAAGGGATGCCTCTACAAAGTAACACGTCAAGAGCATCATCGACGACTGTTCCGCTATTGCTTCGGCCACACAGAATAAATCATACACATATTAGATCGTATCTTCACAATATATCTCACAACATTTTGGCATCTACGACATAACAACCAGTTGAAACAACCTGCACACTGAACCATTTAATTCTACCGAGGTCCTGGAGAAACAAACGAAAAGCTAAAATCCAATCAGAAGAACAAATTAATATCACAAATCAAAATATATTTAGTTTTCTACATTACTTGATATATTGATATATTTGATAATGGAATCATCCATCGCAGCAACTTTCAAATTGTAAATTAAAGCTATTCATTGTAAATCAATTAAAAACCGCGAGTCGAGTCATATATTTAAAGTCATAAATATTAAGGAACAATAAACAAAAATTAGTTCACCATGTTATTTCGTAACTTATTTTGTGTTTAATTACATTATTAGAATAATTAAGATCAGCGAATTTCTAACCCAGTCCCGAATTAACTCATACAACGAGCATTTTATGTTTCAAACGATCATAATAAGAAAATCATTATATAGTGCTTAAAACCATAACCTCGATCCTGCTTGAAATTTTCTAACAAAAGACACACCGGACAAATAGCGATTATTTTGTATTCTCAAGCGAATTAGATAAATCTACCAATGCAGTAACATTCGCCATTCATAAAGGAATAAGATCCAGAATAACATAAGCGATATACAATGTGTAACAACATATAACTATACTTAAGTACATTCTCCTCAAAGTTGGTGAAAACTTTTAGGAGTGTCACTTATTATTTGTACGTGAACAATTGGAGAAGTGAGATTAGTTCGGGTTTTGTACAAACCTAACCATTCCACAAAATTTTAGGATCGGACGATGCATGCCGAATTAGTATGAAGAGCGTAGCTTATAATTTTGCGGAGGCGAGTAGCTGATAGCGTAGAGACCACTCTCAAGAATCTATAAGTTCTTAAGCATTACTTTCTACTTTTATGAATAATTAAATCCGCACTAGTCTGTTCAATAAAATGAATAAAATGAATAAAACAACAAAACACTTACATGTGAGTAGTCATTTCTAAATGTAATCCTTCGTAAATGATTGACTGGAAATTAATACTAACTACCCAAGGAACTCCGGGCAATCTATTAATTAACAATTAATTAATTTATTCAATACTTCAAAATTAACTACTATCGAACTTTCAGAAACGCGTCGGCAGTTATTCTGCTTCAAATCTTTATTACCAAATTCACTTGCAATTGACAATTCTTTCCTTCTTAGTTAGTAATCAATTTCACTTCAACAAATTAACTTTAATGTTTAGAATTATTTATTATTTAGACTCGACGACGGGCATAGGTTCGCCTTCAAATTTTAATTTTGATTCTCCCTCTCACATTTTGCGTTCTGCATAAGGTTTTAATAGTTTACCCCTATCACTTTTCCTCATAAGTTCTACCTCTAAACTGCTTCATTCTTTTTTCCTACGCCTAGTAAATTGCTAATATCTAATATTTTCTCACCTAATTACCGATTAACCCTTATCTAATAATTACGGACGCCATAATTGATATTTGTCCAGTCACCTATGCTTTCTTTACTAACTTGTGCTACACTATTCTATTTCTTCACGTAATCACCACTCAAATATATGCCTACTGATAACAGTGATTCACCGAACGCTTTGCTCTGTGTTGATTCTATAACCAATCAGCTTCTGCCCTCTGGCAAATTTATTTCATTTTACGTCATCGAAATGTTTTTCGCCGTAGGGGTAATGCTTTTCTTTTGATTTCCATAGAAATTCTAGATTCTACTAACATCTAAGTGTCATGATCTTCAATGTTTTTAATTATCTTTCCTTCTATGAATTGAAGTTTAAATAATACTCATAGTGATAAATCCGTTGAATAGTTCATATAGCAATCAAAATGCTTAAATCACTAAACATTTCAAAGAACCTAACCATCTCGCATAAAATAGATTCATCTTAAATATTAGTTGTGTAGAAATATATATATATATATATATAGTAGTATTAAAGTAAAACGATGAGAAATCTCAGCGTTGCAGAAATTCTGGAGAAATAAATATTTGATTAATTATGGTGTTTGGGGCCATAATGTATCATAGGCATTCAGATATCAACGTATCGTCAAAGAAATTGTTTACAAATTCAAAAATATATGAAATACGAAGCTTCAAAATTAAACTTTTTATAGATACTTCCTACACATAATGAAAATTATATTAAAATAAACCACAAGTAGTAGGAGACCCACCGATACTGACGAAGCCACCAGCCACCAAGACCTTATCGCAACTCGATCTAAACGTAATCTGTGACATCACACTGTCACTTTTGGGATCTATCATAAATAGTTCGCGTGTTTAAACAGCTTTCATTCAAAAATCCAATATATCGACTGGCATGGTTTTACCGGTTTTTGATTTCTAAAGGACAGGTGTCAAATACGCAAACTATTTATGATAACAGCGTGACGTCACAGATTACCTTAAAGATCGAATTGATTACCCTAAATCATCGATGTTTATTTTTAAAGACACCTATATAGCACATAAATGTCTACCAAACAAACGATAATTGATTATCGGGTGGATTGTTGTCGTATGTCGTTTACATGTTGAAACGTATCTCATGCATCAAAACACCCAGAGAATCACAGTCAATTCGGTATTCAGCAGTGGTGTTCCGGTGGTTGCTTTGGTTTGGTCCCAGATTAACTAAAAAAAAATCGTTTTACTTTATTAATTCAGGTTGTTACATATTGTTTGGGTGTGTTTAAAGCAATGTCGCTTCGACTGCTCCGCTATCGTATTCTAAGAATTTAGCTCAAAAGTCAAGAGTTTTAATATACAAGAAATATCTATTATTAATAATCAAGATTTACAAAACATATGACATATTAATTGCATTTATTTGATTTGCTTAACTAAATTATGCTTAATTATCAGTAGAAATTTTATAGAAAAGCTCCAACTTTAAAAAATAATATAATGTAATAATACATAGACCTCTCTCCGTATAAATTTCACAAATAAACTATCACGTCGTTAGTTTGTATTAGTATAGTAAATATTACATACGACAGGGCGGTACGCAATGGAAGGTTTTAGAGGGTTGTAACATCTTCCATTGTAAAAGTAAAAATAATCTTTCAATCTACGGATTATTATAAATGGTCTTATTTGTGGCAAAGTTTTATTAAAACATCTTTAGTAAAATCCATCGTAAACTAATATTATTGTTAACCCATGACAACAATTACCATATTTTATCAAGTTCTAGCAACCTACTGCTATTCCTACTTCTACCTACTGTAACAAAGTTACTGGGGTTATGAAATAATTAAATCAATAAATTACGCGAACCTGGTACTGAAATAACCATTTATTAAGTTTAAACGTATTCTCGGCTATGTATATAAATGCGCTTAGTTGCAGCGCACTGTCTGCTAACCATATATTTCATTGGTAGGGATATTGATGCTAGGTACTTATACTAACAGTGTTCAATGAGTGTTTACGTGAACGCGATTAGTGATTCGCGTTGTTTGCCGTACGTATATAAGAGTAGGGGATTTAGGCTATGCTGTTTAATCTGTAAATTATTGGCAGCATCCGATAGAATAATTGATGTGTGTGGGCTCGCTCGTTGCTGTTCGCTGTGTGGCTGGATAGTTACGCAATAATGAGTGTACGCCGCACAAATAGAAAATTATAAGTTATGTATGCTAACCCAGAGTAGAATCAGACCAACGGCTTTTATTTTGTTTTGATTATAAGATAATCGCTATTGTTCATTTGGTAACCTACATTAAAGAGAAACTTATTTGATTTGACATTTGTTCATTGACATTCAATTCAGACATTTGTATTTCCTTCTATGTTATTTTCATTGTCTCTGAACAGCAGTAGACCTATTTTGTAAATAGTTAATGCTGTTTCATTTGCTATTGTATTATTGCTGCTATGAATTTTCATTTATATGCTAATAAAGGTTATTTTGTTAGTTACTGTTGAATTTTCACATCACTTTTATATCGTGGTTTAAGCAAAATGTGGTGTACAATTAAAACAAAGAACCTAAATATCCTACGCAGCAAAATTCCAAAAATATCTCCTTTTGTTACGTCTTTCTATTCTCAACCAGGTATTTCCAAAATGCCTGTCGAAAAATCTGCTTAATTTGCTATCGAAGAACAAAATGATATTTATCAAACTTCCGAATAAATCGCTGGAAAAAGTCTAATTTTTGTTGGTGTAACTTCTCAGGCAACCATTTTAATGCAGAATTAAGGCAGATGATGCTGATGAGGTTTAGCTTTGATGAGACTGATTCTAAGCCATAAACTTGAAGTAAAAGGACAGACTGGAGGTCTCACCTCAGCTAAAAGATATACACTGATTGCTTGTATGAGTACGGGAGTTGAATTTCTAGCCCACAAACCAACTGCTCAAACCAATTCATGAAAGGAACTCCCCTGCTTCCAATGTTGACTGCGATTCTAGCGGATGGATTCAAAGCTATTTTATCACTAAATGGTTTATTCATTTTATCAAATTTATTAAACAATCAGCTAAGCCTCCAGTCTTTCTCATTCCTGATAGGCACTATTCATACACTGTCGAATTTTATAAGTACATTGCTACAATACTGTTAAATTGCAATGTACCTTTAGAAGAGACATTACGCACACAAGTCTGTTGACATGCGAAACGCCGAAATCAACTCTTGTTACGTGTTAGTAATATTTCTACTTTGCAAAAATTTTATAACTTCACAAATAGGATTAATTGGTAATCCAAGTGAATAAAGCTATATTTATTTTAGCTCGATGTACCGTAAAGTACGGCTACTTTGACTTCGAGGGTTACTTTGACTCTATTTTGGGCTACTTTGATAACGCTCCTTGTATAAGAGGAAAGGCGAGAAATTTTGAGGTTATGTAAATGTAAATATTAAAAGGCACGTGTTTGAGCATTCTGCAGTGCACTGAGGTCTTATTGTGGCCTAAATATTTAAAAAAATATGTGTAAATATGGTTAGAACCTACAAAAAGAAACCGTGAGCTCGTGCATATAAAAACAATAGCGAAGAGGCCCTAAAAAAAGAAGTTTGTGAAGTTAAAAGCGACAAGTTATCAAACATTGCTGCCGGTAACAAGTATAAAATAAACAGAACGACGTTAATGCACAAAGTTCGTGGGTCCCATGAAAATAATCCTGGACGTCCAAGTCAAAGAAGAATAGCAGAAACACTGGAAACTGTGAGTGATTGGGATTTCCCATGACCAAATCAGATATACGAGGTGTGATCGAGAAGTGTATGAATAAGCAAGGCAGGGGGATACCACGGAAAAATAATGTACCGGGTGTTGACTTTGTAAACTCTTTTGCCATCAGAAATGGACTTTCCGTTCGTCTAGCTGCAAATATTAAGAAGCAGAGAGCATCGGTAGGGATAACTGAGTTCACCAGGTTTTATGAAAATATTCGATATGTTCTAGTCACTACAAAACCTCATAATATTTATAATTATGACGAAACAAACATTTCAGATGATCCAGGGTCACTAAAAGTTCTTGTGCCACGTGGAAGAAAACGAATGGAGCGAGTACGAGAAAATTCAAGCACATCAATCAGCATTATGTTTTGTGGAACGGCGGCAGGAGTTTTATTGTCGCCTATGGTTGTTTATAAGGCAAACAATTTATATGAAAATTGGACCAAAGGAGGGCCAATGGATTCCATATATAATCAAAGCGAATCGCAATGGTTCGACATGAATTTATTTGAACAGTGGTTTTTCAAATTGTTGCTACCGCATGTTAATGCCAATCGAGAAGAAAATGAAACGGTCGTCGTTTTGGGTGACAATCTGGCATCACATTTTTCACCATAAGTGGTGTGGGCATCAATACAAAAGAACATTTCTTTCAGTGCTTTTCCCCCTAACGCCACACACTTGCTCCAGCCATTGGACGTAGGAGTTTTTGGTCCCATTAAAAAGCAGTGGCGAAAAGTTTTGGATAAATGGAGACAAGAATACTGACATCGAGGGACGATTCCCAATGAACAATTTCCCGTACTCCTACTAAGACTATGGACTTCTATAGCACCCAATATAAAATCCAATTTCCAGGGTGGTTTTAGAGGAACTGACCTGTATCCATCTGACCCAAATGTAGTTAAAAATAAGCTTCCTTCCGAAGAAACCAGAGCTGGTAGAAAATGAGACGACTTTTACTAGTTTACTTGAATTTTTGAGACAATCTAGGGCTTTGAAGAAAATAGATTGCGACATAAAAGAGGCAAGAAATTGACCATAAAGCCAGGCACTCGTATTTCACTAGACAATTTCAAGAATCAAAGTGAGGCAAAAGATCTTCATGAAGCTACTTCTAGTATATCTCGTCAGACAAATTCGATTTACACTTCAGATGAAGACCTTCCACTTATAAATTTGATCTCAAATTCATCCTCCAAATTCATCCTCCTCAAGCAGAACAGTGCGCGAGAAAAAATAGGACAAGACGAAAACCTCTGTTCCATCTGCCTATGTGACTTTCGACATTACGTTGGAAAGGATTGGATTTGCTGCGTCAATTGCAATAATTGGGTTTGCGGACACTGTAACAAGGGCACCAAGAATCCTCGGTTTGAGTGTCCAAGATGTGAGGATGATGAATGAACCTGTATTTGAAGAATATTATTTTTGTTTTTGTTAACGTTACCATTTTTTATATTTTGTTACCTGCCACTTTTCTTACTTTATTTTAACTTTTGCTTAATAAATGTTAGCTTGATAAAACCTGTATTTTTTAATCTTTAAAAAATTGTAAAATAAAAAAACATTTTTTGGTGCTCAAACTAACCCCTGAATAATACTAGTTTAACCTCCAGTGCAAAATAACGTCATGTTAAAATAGCCCCGAGCATGGGGCTACTTAGATAAAAAGATATTTTTTTTATATGGAAAAATTTCCTAAACTAGGTCAAAGTAGCCCCAGTTAAGGTACTATTAGGAATACTAATTTCCAAATATATCTAAATAGCAAATTGTTTAAAGAGGCAAAACTTACCAAAGAAAAGCCTAAAGACAAATCAGAAGTTAGGAAAATGAGATAAGAATAAAATCAGAAAAAAAAATTATGGATAAGGATTCCTGTTCAGATGATTATGACTGATCCATTTCTTCTGGGTATCAGTTCTTATAGATCCAGTAGGAGTGGACACTCAGATTAAAAACATTTTTGTGTGCATTTTTTGTTGTGAAAAATACTTATCTAGACTTGGTGAGCAATGGATCGAGTGAATGATGTGCATAAACTACACCCATTTGGACTGCTCCGGTTTTGAGAAAGACTTTTACGTCTACAACCTTTGCAATTGAATGTTATGAATTGTTTTAAATTTGTATTTCCTCAGCCTGTCATCGCTCACCCCTAGGCATAGGCCTCTTCCATCCTTTTCCATGCCGATCTCTCGGAGGCATGGAAAATTATACAGCCATCTCAGTTGCGGTCTTCCGGCGCTCCTCTTTCTAAATTGTTGTCCAATGAGTCTCCATTGGACTACAAATTGGATGTAAACAACGGAGCAATTCGTTTCGGCTATCTCGTCTCATCCTCTCTTCCGACGTCGTTTAAGGCTGGCAACTCATCCTATTACATCCGTCATCTTAATGCATCTTCGGATCTCTTCGTTTTACACTCGATCCCGTATGCTAATTCCCAGAATCAACATTTGCATCGCTCTCTGGCACACTCGAAGTGTGTTGGTTCTATTTTGTGACCATTTTGGTTTCCAAGCCGTAAGTTGCGACTGATAACAAACATGACTTGTATACCTTTCTCTTTAAGTTAATCCCACGTTTTTTAGTTAGTTCTGCCGTCTGGTTTTCTTTCTCCAGTTTGAAATAATGGCGGAGGTATATATAGTGGTCAGCCACTATTAGCGGTTTCTGTTTAATAGTCATTGGATTATGTCTGAGCTCAAAATCATCGTCTTCTGCTTGTTCACCCTCAGGCTCACTTTTATTGAAACCTCATCTAGTTGTTCGAGCATGTTCTTTAACTCTTCGGGGTTAAATGTTTTTAACTGGTAAAATGTTTTTAACTCTAGACAAGCAGATATCGGGCATGTTCTTGAACATGTCTGCTACTTTTCCTACGAGAATTAGCAGAATGAGAATTAGCTAAATTTCCTATGAGAACATAGAATGTTTAATGAATTTCACATTGTGATAATTAAAGTGACATGAAAATTTCTATCACATTGTATAATAGTTTACATACACGCACGTAAGTTCTAAAACAAATAACGCTGACACAAATCTAGTCCGAATGGCAAGCAACGTACCATAAGAAGGAGACGCAAAAGGCATGGGAAATAAAATTAAACGCGCGTCCGTCTGTTTATAGCGTGCAGTGGCGTGCGTTGGTATGCAATTGGACGATGCAATTTCATACAACAAACAATCGGTCTTCGTCTCACCTGAAAAATACATGATTTTGTTGTCCTTTTTTGACTACATAGTTGGGCTTAGTTATACCTGGTGTATTCGTATGCATCCCACACCCACCTCAATAAAATAAATTGTCAACTGAACGGAGATTTCCTGGAAGCGAGGTCTATATTTCTCGATATGTGTTGTGGCAAAAATACAGTTGTGAAGAGAATCGTAAAGTCATCTGTGTCATTATCTGGTCATTTACTGGGATCATTAGATGGCGCCACCACCAGGTTGTCGCGTTTAAGTTTGGACGGCAACATACCGTGAGATGAAAGCCGCTAATAAATTCACCAAAGGCATAAACGAACGTCATATTTCTACTTTAAACGGTGTCAAATAGAACAGAATAGCATAGAATGCTTTATTGTGTTAATAAATAAAATGTTTACACTCGTCAAATTAAATATTCTAAGAAAAACAAAAATTGTAAGAAAACAAAAAATATTGGTACATCACAGGAGTAACTAATGTAAGAAAACAAATTAAAGTATAACACAACAGTAATTAATGTAAAATTGTTAATGTCAAAACAATGATTAATCTAAAAACAAAAATTGTAAGAAAACAAAAATATTGGAATATCACAGCAGTAACTAATGTAAGAAAAAAAAACAGTAAATCACAGCCATAATTAATGTAAAAGTGGTATTAGATAAACAATGATTAATGTAAAAACAAAAATTGTACGTAAACAAAAATATTGGTATATCACAGCAGTATTTAATGTAAGAAAACTAAAAAGAATATATCATAGTAGTAATAAGTGTAAAATTTTTCATGTACAAAGAATTATTATTGTAAAAACAAAAATTGCAGTGATTAATGTAAAATTGTATGTACTGAAATGACAATAACAAAAATAAAACCATGTTAATACATGTAATGTTTACACACGTCAAATTAAATATTGTAATAAAACAAGAAAAAATTGGTATATCACAGAAATAATTAATGTAAGAAAACAAATAAAAGTATATCACAGCAGTAATTAATGTAAAATCGTTAATGTCAAAACAATGATGAATATAAAAACAAAAATTATAGAAAACAAAAATATTGGTATATCACAGCAGTAATTAATGTAAGGAAATATATTTATATATATATATATATCACAGTAGTGATTAATGTAAAATTTTTAATGTAAAAACAATGATTAATGTAAAAAGAAAAATTGTAAGAAAACAAAATATTGGTATATCAAAGCAGTAATTAGTGCAAGAAAGCAAAAAATATATATCGCAGTAGTGATTAATGCAAAATTTTTAATGTAAAAACAACGAATAATGTAAAAACAAAAATTGTACGTAAACAAAAATATTGGTATATCACACCAGTATTTGAGGTAAGAAAACTAGAAAGAATATATCAAATTAGTGATTAATGTAAAATTGTATGTACTTAAATGAAACTAACAATAGTACAACCAAGTTGATACATAAAATGTTTACACGTCAATTTAAATATAGTAAGAAAACAAGAAAAAATTGGTATATCGCAGAAGAAATTAATGTAAGAAAACAAATAAAAGTATATCACAGCGGTAATTAATGTAAAATTATTAATGTAAAATCAATAAAACAATGATGAATATAAAAACAAAAATTGTAGAAAACAAAAATATTGGTATATATCGCAGCAATTAATGTAAGAAAATAAAAATATATAACACAGTAGTGATTAATGTAAAATGTTTAATGTAAAAACAATGATTAATTTAAAAACAAAAATTGTAAGAAAACAAAATATTGGTATATCAAAGCAGTAATTAGTGCAAAAAAGCAAAAAATATATATCGCAGTAGTGATTACTTAATGTAAAAACAACGATTAATGTAAAAACAAAAATTGTACGTAAACAAAAATATTGGTATATCACACCAGTATTTAATGTAAGAAAACTAGATAGAATATATCAAAGTAATGATTAATGGAAAATTGTATGTACTTAAATGAAAATAACAAAAATAAAACCATGTTAATACATATAATGTTTACACACGTCAAATTAAATATTGTTAGAAAACAAGAAAAATATTGGTATATCGCAGAAGAAATTAATCTAAGAAAACAAATAAAAGTATATCACAGCGGTAATTAATATAAAATTATTAATGTAAAATCAATAAAACAATGATGAATATAAAAACAAAAAACAACTCATCAACTCCTTTAAATAGTGCATATTCAAAGGCTGGAATAAAATACATCCATGAAAGAACATAGCAATAATAATTTACTTACGACGTTTCTTTCAAGTTCATATTAAGTTAGTTTTATAGTAAATGACAATTAATTAGATTAATTGTAATAATTTATTTAAAGTAAAATCAAAGAACTTAGGTTCTTTGAATTTCTTAATCAAGATTTATAATTAACTAAATGCCTACTAATATTTAAACACATCACCCAATACTTTCAAAATAAAAATGAACAAATAAATACGTGTACGATGAATCGAACTTTTTATACTGACTTAAAAAATTTTGTACCATTCTGACTTAGTCAAAAGCTCATAAAATTTTGAGCAATAATGAGCTATGATTTTTTGCTGCTATATTATCGGTCGATCGGGTCGTCCTCTCGCGAGCGAAACTTCCACATGTGTCTAACATACAGTAGTAAAAACATATTCACGTAAAAACTACTTCTTTTTTCTCATTGCCACCAATTTCTTCTTCGTCATGGTAAGTTGTTTCTCCCCGCGGATGCCACCAACATGGAAACTGTGTGCCTCAATTATTTTGCATGTGTCTAATAAATCGCTTAGTTCCTTATATCTTAATCCTTAATCTTTAAACATTTTAAATAGATAATCATTTAAAATGTTTGAAGATCTTTACATGAGAAGCCCAATAAGTAAATACTTCTGATATCATTTTGGCGTTACAAATACATTCCGCATAATCTCAACAATATTTAGGCATTTTCTAAATGCGCTCTTCATTCGTGTATTTTTCTAAACTGTGTAGCCTGAATAGAAATAAATATATGTGTGCATATGCAGTGAGTTTGTGTATAGAATGTGTGTTGCTCCTGCAACCGCAATGCTAGCTGGTGATGCTGCTACAGCGATCTCAAGAGATAAACGACATTAACTACATCTAGAGACAGTACTATTTCACAGTGTCAACTGTTTATATACGCGTGCATTTTATTTACTGGGTGGTCAAAATCATAAACAACTAACTGTTTAGATCAAAAATTCATTGATATATTAGAAGTAAAAGAATGATTGAAGTGAAGGAAGGAAAGAATGAAGGAGGGGTGGAGTTATGCGCAGATAAAAAACTTAGATGTTTGACAGTTATAGACGATACGCTAATTCCAAATGATTCAAAACAAAAACATCACTAAAGCGTATTATTCATAAAGCATATTATTAGGGGCTCTAGAATGTACATACACAAATACACTTTTAAGTACACAATGAATTAGAGCAGCTTACCTGATTATTATTTTAATTATTTACGCAGAATGCTCTAATTATAATTCCCTAATTATCCCAAAAGATTTTAATTAAATACACCTATAAGGATGGTATTACTTTAAGACGTGTGTATAACTATTTGTTAAATGGATTAATTATTAAGAAAACTGCATATTGATATTTAAGAAGTTCAACTTAGCTTAAACAATGGATGCGTCATCGTTACATCTGCTTGCGAAGTAGACAGTCTATGAGTTACACCACCTCCGGCTGTTTAGTTAGAAAATCTTTTATTTGAGTTATACATATTAATAAAATAAAAATATTAATCATACTGAAATATAGCGCAACAACCATTCAATCAAAATAATGGAGTTTATACAACAAGATGAACCCTAACAGAGTTACAGAAATAGTGTACTTACATTACCGCAGCTGTCCCATTACAGACTTAAATTATGATTTATTTTTATATTAAATGCACAGTGATCTTATTTAATCCCTTAGATTAAGTTTCAATTACCCTGATCAATAAATACTTTTAATTTAATTTATTCGTAAAAATCATGCTTCTCAGAATTATCTAATTCTATCTAATTATATTCTCTAAAATGCTGACTACTAAATACCGTGTTTATTTGACGAATTCATATTTCAAATATTTATTTAATTTATTTTCAACACTTTACTTGGTCATGTCTTGTATTTTAATAAATTTTATTTTCGAATCCGAATTAATGCATAATTATTTACACTGTACTAATGGGAATAGCTTTCGGCAGCCGTTGCCAAATCTTAAAATTAGTTCGAGCGGGTTATATGGCGTTTTTATTCGTTTTTGGTTTGTCCTCTAATTCGATCGTCTAACCACTGGTATGCATATTTTCGATTAATTGATTGATTCGATTGACATGATTAATTCGTAACTAATTAACACGTTCACTTTGAACACCGGTGTGTTCTTCCCCTCTATTAGATGACCTCGGCGATACAATTAGTTCATGCACAACTCTCTATGTAAAAGCATTCTATTTTTTAGCATTCTATGTAAAAGCATTCTATTCTATAGGGATATTCAACAACAAATATTTATTTCTACCGTTTGATCATTAAGCGGATCTAGGGTAATTTGCCCAATGACCGTCTACTTCTTTAAATCTAATTTGCACCGCTAAACACTTTATCGCATCTAACTCTCTTGAAGTATTTACATTAGTTATGAGTATATAATGCTCAATCTGTATAATATCAACTAATTAAGAACGAGGACAAATTGCCTCGTTACATTAAATCATCAGAATAAAATAATTAGATGAGAATTAAATAATTCGCTTCTGATAAACTCAAATATCAAAATTCAAATGACTAAAAATAAGCATCAAATCTATTACTTATTGCATCGACAAAGGCTACAATAAAATACACCCGTGACAGAATATAGCGATAATAATTTACTTACGACATTTCAACAAGATTCATAATTAGTTAGTTTTATATCAGATCACAGTATGTTACATTAATTATAATTATTTATTGAAAATAAAACCAAATCAACTTAAAAGGTGTTAAAATTTCTTAGTGACTAGATTTATAATAAAAATAAATGTATACTCGTCTTTAAACACATCAGCAATAATTTTTTTTAATAAAATGCATACTGTTAAATGCAACGAATAAATATGCATACTGTTAAATGCACTTTTTATACTGACATAAAATTCTGTACCATTCTGAACTAGATAACAGCTAACAACATTCTGAACCATAATGAGAGTCCCCTCAATGATTTTTTTTTCTTATATATTATCGGCCAATCCTGACGTCCTCTCGCGAACGAAACTTTGAGAAGAAACTTTTTTATGCCTAACTCATATTCATTTAAAACAATATTACTCAAAAAAAAATTCCAATTAATGTTATATAACATACAGAAGTAAAACATATTCATGTTGAAACTGCTTCTTTTTTCTCTTTCCTACCAATTTCTTTCAGCGTCGCGGTAAATTTCTTCCCCGCACCTATCTACAGAATGCAAGCCATGTGCGCTGCGATTATTTTGCATGTATCTAATAAATCGCTATTTCCGTTAAATTATCTATTGAAACACTTTAAAGATCTTTACATTAGAATCCCAATAACTAAATACGTCTGATCCTTTTTTTGGCATTACAATATAACAATACGTATAACTTATTTATCTCATGTTTATTATTAAATAATTAAATAAAAACTTAATAATAATAACAATTTAATAATAATACTGTATATATTTCAAGTTGTAATAGATTATATTTATTTGTATATATTTATGTCTGATTGACGATAATAAATTTCTATAACATATTGTCACGTATTTTTTGGTTAAATGAACAATGGAAAGGATGAAAGTCGAGTGACAATGTCCGACCCTAAACCCTTCGTTGAATTTTGGGATCGTACGAAAATACTAACATAAATTATGATCAACTATGAGAGAAAAGTTGCCATTATTTATCCGTATTTATCCGAGTAGCGAATTGGACCGATGTGGGGAGAGCTGATGGCTTAGCTTTCGATACCAATATTTATTAAGTTCTTGCATTCTTAAGCACTCTATTGTATGGGACAGGCGTGAACAAATAACAACTTAAATAAGTTTAACGTTAGTGTATGGAAATCGTCAGAAGAATTATAACAACAATTTCAATGAAATATACAAATCATTCAGCGTAGAAAATAATAAAATATTCACTGGTTAATGTTCAATAAACAACATAAATTAATGAGCCCGAAATAATAAAATAAATCAAGTAGATCAGATCAATCAAATACAAAATTCGCATCTGTACGATGGGTGAAGCTTAAAGCATTTCTTATTTTTCCAAATTCCTACCGAAGATCTCTCACCATTTTTCCTTTATATTTATCTAATGTATTCCACTTAAATACAATTACTTCAATCTCACAACTTAATTTCGGCCATCATAGATTTATCTTCAATCACAATCACACATTATTAATTATTTTCACTCATTGGTTATTGTTTACGATCATATTGTTTTATTTGCATATCATAAGAAATATTTTATTTTATTCTGCGTATTGTTACCTTTCTAATATCTATTGGTAATGTCTAATAGCTTTTTCTATGAAATGTATTA